>WNWK01001071.1:40000-77500 GCA_009830355.1 Cherax destructor | reverse complement strand
CCTCCTCGTGGACGTTCGAGGGCCGCAAACTGGAGCCCAGCAGGCATGTCACAATCACCAATGTGGACTACAACTCCAAACTGGTGATCCGTGACGCTGAGCGTGGTGACTCTGGTGAGTATGTCATCACAGCAACAAACAGCTCTGGTAAAGACCACGTGACAGTCCGTGTGACTGTCACAGATAAACCTAGTCCACCTGAAGGACCCATCAAGGTGTCAGACGTCAGAGGAACGGGTTGCAAGCTCAAGTGGAAACGCCCCAAGGACGATGGTGGCACCCCCATTGAGTACTACCAGGTCGAAAAGCTGGACCCCAACACCGGACTGTGGGTGCCAGCAGGTCGGTCGGCCGGGCCTGAGCCTTCAGTGGACCTTAACAACCTCAGCCCCGGGACGGAGTACCAGTTCCGTGTGAGGGCCGTCAATGCTGAGGGCGAGTCCAGTCCTCTCAATGCTGATGAATCTGTTCTAGCCAAGGATCCTTATGGTTAGTTTATTAAATATTTTTCTTTGTATGTATAACTTTCTCTTACTGTTTAAATATTGTTTTCTGTATATTCAATTATACTTTATTACTATTTATTTCTTTAAATACAGAGGAACCAGGCAAGCCCGAAAATTTGCAGGTGGCTGATTACGACCAAAATAAAGTGGACCTTAAGTGGGAGCCTCCTAAGAGCGACGGTGGCGCCCCCATCCAGAAGTACATCGTGGAGAAGAAAGACAAGTACGGCGGGTGGGATAAGGCATGTGAGGTGCCGGCTAACAAGACAAGCTGCTCTGTGCCTGATCTGATTGAGGGCGAGACATACGAGTTCCGAGTCCGAGCCGTCAACCCTGCTGGTCCAGGTCTCCCATCTGATGCCACTCATCCTGTCACTGTCAAGCCAAAGAACATGCCTCCTAAAATTGACCGCACAAACCTGGTTCCCGTAAGAATCAAGGCTGGCCAGAGTTTCGTTTTCGATGTCAACGTGTCTGGCGAGCCTGTGCCGGAAAAGAAGTGGCTTCTCAAAAAGAAGGATATCAAACCCAGCTCCGTGACCAACATCAGGTACAACGACTACAACACCAAGCTGCGAGTGACTGGAGCAACCAGAGAGGAAAGCGGCACTTACACCATTGTGGCAGAGAACGCCAATGGCAAAGACTCGGCAGATGTAGAGGTCATTGTACTTGGTAAGTTCAACTTGATACATATGCAGTTAATTACGTAATTGATTATACTACAACATGTATCTTCATAGCTAAGACGTTCAAGCTTCTAATAATTCCACTTGTGATACAAACGAACGAGAAATTATTCCATGAAGACCTGGTTCTTCATAATGCACTTCATTCCACAGATAAACCTGGAACGCCAGTGGGTCCACTTAAGGTCTCTGAAGTGTACGCAGAGGGCTGCAAGTTGGACTGGAAACCACCTGCTGACGACGGTGGCTGTCCCATTGATCATTACGTCGTGGAGCAGCTGGATGAAGCCACCGGACGCTGGGTTCCTGCAGGCGAGACGGCTGGCAAAGAAACAACCTTTAACGTAGAGGGACTCACACCTGGACACAAATATAAGTTCCGCGTTAAGGCTGTCAATCGCCTGGGTGCATCCGATCCTCTGGTCACCCAGCAGGCAATCGAAGCCAAAAATCCATTCGGTAAGTTTTGAAGTCTTCTACTCTATCGGCACAACTTTAATTTCTGTGGTGTGGTGATTATATTGATATCTAATTTCATCATATACAGCCCAAATATCAATTTATTTATCCAACTAATTATATACTTTGAATTTCAATACTATACACACACACACACACACATAGACACTAACGCCTTTCCCATCCAGCACCGGAGTGTGGTAATCCAAAGAAGGAATGCCTTTTCATCTTGATTTCCCAACTCGAGGTGCTACACAATTTGTAGTCATTTATTGCACTGTATCATTCAAATAAAGGGCTTAAAAATCACTATATCAATGTATATATATTTTTTTTTTTTTTTCAACAAGTCGGCCGTCTCCCACCGAGGCAGGGTGACCCAAAAAGAAAGAAAATCCCCAAAAAGAAAATACTTTCATCATCATATTGCATCTTTATTGGAAGCGCTAAACTCGTCCAGGTTAATAAGCGCAAGGTGTATGTAAATTCAAATGGAATATTAAATTAACACATCTAACGTAACACATCTAATGTAACACATCTAATGTAACACAACTCCGATTATATACATTTTGATGCAGGCAGACTTTTAATTATGTTCCTTGATCTCCCTTTCCGGCAGATCCTCCAAGTTCGCCGAAGGACGTCGACATTGCTGATTTCGACTGCGACTTCGTGGACCTTGAGTGGAAGAGGCCAGAAACTGACGGCGGAGCACCCATCACTGGTTACATCATTGAGAAGCGAGACCGCTACAAGTAGGTATTGTTTGTAGACACGTGGGTGAAAAAGTGGAGAGTAAGTGAATGTAGATTCTCGAAATGTAGATTAAGAGGTGAGATAAAAACGGGTTTAGATAGTCAACACGTAGAAATATCGGAAGTGGTTATATACTGTTTGAAAAAGGTTAAGATGAGGTCTGACTAGTGGCAGATGGACGGTGACGTGAGTGACGACTGTGAGACAGAGAGCACTATAAACACTGTAAAATATTATATCACCAGGTCATCGAGAATAAAATAATCAGATACATCAAAAAATTAACAACTGGTAATTGTAAAATCCCACTTTGATTCATTAGTTTATTATGTCAGTTTAGCAGTGCTCGTCCGAGTTATGAAGATAGATTAGCTTGTTTATAAGCCGACTGTTTTGGTAAGGGAGAATTTTTCCAATCGTAGAATTTTTTGCAAGCTCAACTACCAAAAAAGTTTAAGATGAGACTCAGTGATTCATGAAGCCAATATTTTTTTTGAACACGTACAGTTAACAAACATTAAAAAGAAGGAATTTAAATTTCCATGAGTTATTTCCTGCCTTTCTTAAGGTATAGTTTCCAGTGTGGGATTGATTTGGTATTTTGCCGGTATTAATTAGGAATTAATAAATTTATAGTAGAAGCAGTAACAGAAATACATGTAAAATCACGATTAAACCAATAATAAATTAGTTCTGAGGACAACAAAAGACAATATTGACCTCTGGTGACCTTATTTCTGACTCCTGATTTTCTTATGCATTTCCAGATACGATATTTTTTTAAAACTCGACATTGAAGGGAGGAGGTAAAACAAGCCTACGAGCATATGTGTAGTTACTGGTAGTTACATATGTGTAGTTACTGGTAGTTACATATGTGTAGTTACTGGTAGTTACATATTAATTTGCTTGAAATGTTCACACTGACTGCGTTCAGACATCATGTGACTGCGTTCACACAATTTAATCGCGTTCACACATCCCGTTGCCGCATTCACGCATCCCGTGGCCGCCTTTAAACATCCTGTGGCTGCGGTCACACGTCCTGTGGCTGCGGTCACACGTCCTGTGGCTGCGTTCACACGTCCTGTGGCTGCGTTCACACGTCCTGTGGCTGCGGTCACACGTCCTGTGGCTGCGTTCACACGTCCTGTGGCTGCGTTCACACGTCCTGTGGCTGCGTTCACACGTCCTATGGCTGCGATCACACGTCCTATGGCTGCGTTCACACGTCCTATGGCTGCGTTCACACGTCCTATGGCTGCGTTCACATTCGGATTCTGGACGAGTTTAAATCTAGGAAAACGAAACAAGTTTCCATAAACGATCTCGGACTAAATTCATTTTGGTTACTTCATAGTTGAGTAATTGTTTTCACATTATTAAAAATCTGGTATTAAGTCACAAATGTTACCATTGTAACAGCAGACATTGTGTTATATCATTCAGTCTAATAAGAAACACCTTAGTTCATAACAAATCTTAATTACACTTAAGACAATTACTGCAGAAAAGATTTATCAAAATATATTCTCTGTTATATACGCGTTTTACTTGTCTTGAAACAAGAACTTTAATCTGAAGCTGAGTATTTTATGTTGAATTCATACTGGACGCCTTGTAGCTGGTCTCTGGCCAGTCTTAAAGAACAACAAGGACACTTGTAAGCGTACCATGGACGCCTTGTGACTGGTCTCTGGCCAGTCTTAAAGAACAACAAGGACACTTGTAAGCGTACCATGGACGCCTTGTGACTGGTCTCTGGCCAGTCTTCAAGAACAACAAGGACACTTGTAAGCTGTTAATTAAAGTATCATGACTGTCTTTACTTATGCTTTGGAAGTGATTTTTATAAATAATTAATCGCATAGTTACCTTTTCCCGAAGAAGTTCAGAAATATTCAAAGTACAATTACATTATTGCAGAACTTTACTTTAAATGTTAGCATTAATATGTTTCCCAGCCATATTTTTGGTACTTAAAATAAAATGGCTATATAGAAAGACAAATGAATATGGCGCCACAATAAATATTTGTATTGGTTATTTTTCCCAAAAATTTAATTAAAATACGTGTTTAGTTTTTAAATGTCATTTTTTTCCTATACAGTCACGAGACTGATACAACTCACTACATACTTTGCGTGTTGCAAGGTGCGTGTTGCAAGGCAATACTGACGCGGTCTAATGAAATCCTGACAGCATGAGTCTTTCAGTAGCATTATATTATCACCTTGATGTTATCTGTCTTGGCTGTCACACTGTAGAACACCACAACGTAAACTTGAGCATGAGACAACCACCCTGCTTACATATGTACTTTATATATATATATATATATATATATATATATATATATATATATATATATATATATATATATATATATATATATATATATTTATCTCATTTAGGGATGTCAGTGTTATATTCTTCACAATAAATATTTATTAAAAACAATGCAATGCATATGCAGGTTTTCTGGAAATATATGCAAGAACATCGCAGTTTCTGTCTGCATCTATTTATGCAACAAAAACAATGCACGGATAGGATTAATGATGTAATGTGAATGTTGATGTGCTTCCTGCAGAGACTTGCTTTTCATTATGTTCAAGATATTCGTTTAGAATTTCCTGTTAAGCTGGTGTCATATATGTGTGCATGATGTGTTTTAGGAACTGCGTTTATAAAAAAAATTGTCCTATTCAATTTTTTTAAAGCATTATATTTACTGTTGTATAAATTGCTTCTATCTCTGTAGCAGTTCTACTTAAAGGGTTTAGTAATTTTGTTACAAATGTTTTAAATCATCTGTACAGCACAAACTTGAAAATGTATTAGTGAAATATTGTTCAGTACACTATGTGCTATGTGTTAATTATGTGGTGTACACTATAGCCCACTGTGGGACAAGTGCGCCACTGTGGAGGGTGACCAGTGCAAGGCTCACATCCCTGACCTTCTCGAGGGTAATGTGTACGAATTCCGCGTCGTGGCTGTCAACAAGGCTGGTCCTGGCGACCCATCTGAACCTACCAAGCCCCACGTCGCCAGACCCAAGAATCGTAAGTGCACGCTTCTCTCTTCTCTCTCTCTCTCTCTCTCTCTCTCTCTCTCTCTCTCTCTCTCTTCCTCTCTCTCTCACCTCTCTCTCTTTCTCTTGTTTCTCAGGCCCTTGCTGCCCCTTGCAGGGTGACCCGAAAAAGAAGAAATACTTTCATCATTCACTCCATCACTGTCTTGCCAGAGGCACGCTTACACTACAGTTATAAAACTGCAACATTAACACCCCTCCTTCAGAGGTGTACTTCCCTCCTCTACGACTCAAGTCTGGCTGACCGATTTCCCTGAATCCCTTCATAAATGTTACCTTGCTCACACTCCAACAGCACGTCAAGTCATAAAAAACACTTGTCTTCACTCACTGTATCTAACACACTTGCTGGATGTCAAAGCCTCGTGCACACATAACCTCCTTTACCCCATCCCTCCAACCTTTCCTACGACGACCTCTACCCCGTTTCCTTCCACTATAGATTTATACGCCCTCCAGGTTTTGTTTTGCCTTTCTTAATGTCCAAACCGCCTCTATAACCGCTCTTCAGCCCTCTGAATAGTAGTTTTAGTAACCCCGAACCTCCTGATCTCTAAGCAACGGATTCTCTGCATAATAGTCACACACATTGCCCTCAGACACGACATTTCCACTGCCTCCAGCCTTCTCCTCGCTGCAACATTCTGAGCCTATTCTTCACACCCATATAAGAGTTTTGGTATCACTATATTCTCATAAATTCCCCTTTTTGCCTCCATGGATAAGGAACGTTCTTTGTCTCCACAGACTCCCCAGTGCAACACCCACCTTCTTCCCTTCTTCAATTCTATGGTTCACTTCGTCTTTCATAGACTCATCTATTGACACGTCCACTCCCATATAGTAGTAGTAGTAGTAGTAGCAGCAGCAGTAGTAGTTGTTAGTTGTCAAATGCATTTGTCGATAGACACTTTGCCTGGTGAGATACTATTTTGTGTGTGTAGAAGTAGGTGTGTGTGTGTATGTGTGTGTGTTAGACAAACGCACATACACACACACACATATACACAGACATACACAGACACACACACATATGCACACACACAGACATATACACACACACACACATATCTCAGTCCTAGTTTCTAGCATCCAGTTTCCACTCTTCTTCCTGAATCAATTTATATCTTTCTGTAGGGCTTTGCACTCATTTTTATTTCTTAATTTTGCATTCATGAGATTTTCTTACTGTACTCGTAGATTTATCCTGCATGGTTTATTGTTGCAAGGGTAGAGCCTCGGTTCTTGACCTGAACTTTTAAGTTACGTCCACCGGCATTAATGCTTTTTCGTTGCTGAAGCCATTTATATATTTCTGAGAGTTTATATACTGAACGGTATATGCATATAGTGTGCATATAGTTAAGAGAATCAGCTAAACGTTATTCTGATAAAAGTTCTCAAGTATATAGAAGAACCTTTGTTCTTACAGAATTACCGTATTCATAAGTTGGTAGCTTGACTTCACACAAAATTCAGTTTTTAATTAAGGGGATTTAATTTAAAAAAAATGTTCTCTCCAATATTTATTTTGTAGTAAGATTTGTAACCAGTCTTGCCAGTTTCTTTTTTCACTTATCTATAATTTGCTTGAGTGCTAAGTAGATGCAAGTGCTGTTTTGAGTCGAGAGGCGAATGTAATATATTTTTTTGGTCGTGGACGAAAACTGTTTAGGAATCAGTTGTCTATAGACAACAAAGTTTGTGTCTACTATTTAATATTACAGTAAATTCCATTTTCCTGCTGTCAGGAAACTGACGAAGTAGTTCCTAACGTCCCTACGATTAATCTTTATTAGCGATTTCAAGCAGTCTATTACTTTTCTTGTCTCACTTACTCCATAATACATAGCAAAGACACTATCGCTTTATCTACATAGGCATTGTCAAATTTGTTTGAAATATACTCAAATGAAATGCTGCATTTTTAGCTCCTTGTCGAATATATTTTATATATAATATGTTCTATTTCCAGTTCCTCCTCGCATTGACCGCAATGCCATGATGGATGTGAAGGTCAAGGCCGGAGATAACTTGAACTTGCCAGTGCCGGTGGTAGGTGAACCTCCCGCTACCAAGCAATGGAGAGTCAGGGACAACGACCTCTACCCCAGTGATCGTCTTTCCATCATCAACGAGGATTACATGACAACAATCAAGATCACTGATTGCAAGCGTTCAGACAGTGGAGCATTCACATTGAACGCTCGTAACAAGAATGGCGAAGACACCTGTACCGTCAACATCACTGTGCTTGACGTTCCTGGCGCCCCCGAAGGACCGATCAAGTATTCAAACGTCAACCGCAATGGTTGCTCTATCGCTTGGAAGCCACCAAAGGATGACGGCGGCTCCGATATCAGTAGCTACGTTGTCGAGAAGATGGATATGGAAACTTATCGCTGGGTACCGTGTGGAGAAGTCAAGGGTACAAGCTTCGACGTTGACAACCTTATTGAAGATCACGACTATAAGTTCCGTGTGTCGGCTGTTAATCGCCAAGGTCAGGGTCCACCATGCACTGGCGTAGACACTATCACCGCAAAGGATCCTTACAGCAAACCTACCAAACCTGGCACACCAGAGGTTATGGACTGGGACAAAGATCGTGTCGATCTCCAATGGACGGAACCTCGTTCTGACGGTGGTGCCCCCATTACAGGATGGATTGTCGAGAAGAAGAAGAGGTTTGGACCTTGGGAGAAGGCTCTTGAGTTACCAGCTAAACACGGACCCAAGGCCTCTGTACCTGATCTTACTGAAGGTGAGGAATATCAGTTCCGTGTGATTGCAGTTAATAAGGCAGGAAACTCTGATCCTTCAGATTCCTCACAGCCAGTTGTCTGCAAGGCTCGATTTGAGAAGCCTGGTATTGACACAAAAGACCTTGGGGATCTTATCATCAAGGTTAACACGCGCCTTAACTACACAATACCAATCCGTGGAGCCCCAAGGCCCAAGGTATCATGGACCGTCAATGGTTCACCTGTTGTGGAGTCAGAACGAGTGGACCTGCAGACCTACGGTAAGCAGACAATCCTGGACATTCCCTTCGCCCAGCGCACTGACAGTGGCCGCTACACTTTGACGCTGGAAAATGACCTTGGCAAAGTGTCTGCTTCAGGTACTGTGATCGTTCTTGACCGACCTTCTCCTCCTGAGGGCCCACTGAACGTGTATGACGTCACCCGAGAGAGCTGCAAAGTTTCCTTCAAAACTCCCAATGATGACGGTGGCTCTCCCATCCTGCACTACCTGGTTGAGAAGATGGACGTGTCTCGTGGCACCTGGACCGAGGCAGCTGAGGTGGCAGGTCTGATGGCTGACGTTCATGGACTCGTCCATATGAAAGAGTATCACTTCCGTGTCAAGGCTGTCAACGCTATTGGCGAGTCTGAACCTTTGTCTACTCCTAAGAGTATCATTGCCAAGAATGCCCAGGGTGAGTATTTTAATATATATGAGTTCTTAGACGATCACGATCAAAAATATCTGATAATCACACAACACTTTCAATCTCTTGCATTTCCTGATGAATGACCCATACAGGTTTAGTGATTTCTAATGCATTGATAATAATAATAATAATAATAATAATAATAATAATAATAATAATAATAATAATAATAATAATAATAATAATAATAATATACTAATACATGTTGCATTTCCTGACGTTTATTATGTTGGCAGACGAGCCAAGTCCGCCCGGCCGCCCCAACGTGGTGGACTGGGACAGTGATCATGTGGACTTGGAATGGACTCCACCCACTAACGATGGTGGTGCACCCATCACTGGATATCTTATTCAGAAGAAGGAACGTGGCTCACCATACTGGCAGACAGCAGCACGTGTCACTGGCCCTGAGACCAAGGGCACAGTGCCCAATCTTACAGAGGGGCAGGAATATGAGTTCAGGGTTGTCGCCGTCAACAAAGTCGGAAACTCTGAACCATCTGAAGCCTCAGACGCCGTCATTTGCAGGCCAAGGCACCGTGAGTATTATTATTTTTTTCTTTATAAGTAATTCATGTCTGAATATTCATGACAGCAACTTAGTACATGTCCATATAATTTGATTCAAAATAAAATCCCTACAGTTGCACCCAAGATTCTTGGTCCCCTGTATGACGTCCGCATCAAGGCTGGCCAAGTCCTTCACGTCGACGTGGATTACATCGGTGAACCACAGCCTGACGTATTTTGGTTCAGTGATGATAGGGAACTACAGATTGATGTGCGAACCACCATCACTGCTATCAACAACCACAGCGTCTTGCACACAGTCAACACTATGCGCAATGACTCTGGCGAGTACCGTATTCGGGTGAAGAACGAGAGTGGTCAGGATGAAGGCACCTTCCATGTAGTTGTGCTGGACACACCTGGAAAACCCGAGGGTCCTCTGGTGTACGAGGAGGTGCAGGCTAATAGCGTAGTCATGTCCTGGAAGCCGCCCGTTGACGATGGTGGCAGCCCCATCACGTGAGTCTCTCATATAATTCCTTTTATATATTTTGTTTTATTTTTATTAGTAGTAGTAGTAGTGTTATTATTATTATGGGAAGTGCTAAACCCGTATGGGTCAATAGAGTGGCTGTATCATATTCTACTTGTGCTCTTATATTAAAGTTGTAAGTCTGCGTGCCATCATCCGCGTAGATATAAAATTTGACATCTTCAGAACACTTTCTTTAGGGAAACTGACCTGATCCTGGCCAAGGATTCTTGCTTCCCACTTTCTAGGAGTTACATTACCCTGACGAATTTAGCACTCCCCCCATCATCTAGTCGGTATTGCATACCCTACAGTAATATGATACCACTGAGTGTAATAATAATCCTCCAGTGACTCCGTCACTTCTTGACGGACACTAACTATGGTTACCTCCTTTGGCCTTGTACGCCTCTGCCCTTGACGCCGACACCCACTCTGGTATATCACATTTTGTGAATATTATAATATATCTGTTATTTCGTCACCAACGTTTCTCCATTTCCTGTTAAATGACGAAGAAAAACAAAACACATCAAATTAATTAACCAGTAATTGGTCCAAATCAGAGATAAACGATAATAAATTGAATATCTGAATCCAAGAAATGCTGCATAAGGCACCAGATGCCCTAAAATATTCATTCTGTTTCTTTTTCACCAGCGGCTACGTCATTGAGAAGCGGGACATGTCGCATGGGGGAGGCTGGGTGCCAGCAGTCAACTGGGTGGATCCCAAGCAGAACCACGCAACAGTACCCCGCTTGCTGGAGGGAACCCAGTACGAGTTCCGTGTGAGGGCAGAGAACATGCAGGGTCGTGGTGAACCTCTCGAGTCTGACAAACCTGTTACTGCCAAGTCTTCAGCAGGTTAGTCTTTGCCTAATTTGTAGTTTAATCGCCTCTACTTGCTGATCTACTGGCTCTTCTGGTCAGCATCGCGTAGCGGTATTTTGTGTCGGGTGATGATGATAGTACATTTTCTTTATTGAGATGAATGATTGCTTTACTTTGGATCAACCAGCTGAATTGACTTTCAATGGCCTGGAGAAACTCTCATCTTCAAGATGGTTGATCAATGCTCTCTGGTTCTCACAGATGTGCCTGGGGCTCCTGGCCGCCCAACCTGCACAGACTCTGATAAGGACTTCATCAAGATCTCGTGGTCTCCTCCTCGCTCCACTGGAGGTTCTCCAATCACCGGCTACGATGTTGAGCGCTGCGGCATCCACTCTGGCCGCTGGAAGAAGGTCAACCGTGACCCCGTGCGCACCCCAGAGTTCGTGGACGACACTGTCAACGAGGGCGAGCCGTACCAATACCGCGTCATTGCCAATAACAAGATGGGCCCATCTAACCCTTCAGAACCTTCACCGGCTATCACTGCCAAGCCCATGCGCGGTGAGTAAATCACCCTTGATTCCCTCAACCAACAAATTTATTAAACAAGGAAAACTCACTTTTAAATATAAATCATATCTGTTCTGAGTAATTAGACACATGTGCAACATCTAGGTATCTTTACTTCTTGTAGGTATTGTATACCATTGATATGAAGCATGTCTGTTCTCATGTTTATAAATCCACCATTAAATTTTTTTTAATTTTATCTACAAATTAGCTAAAAGCTCATTGTCATTATTCTTCATCCTTAAATTAGCAACAAACCCTAGATAATTTGTTGAATTCTGCATCTATAATATGCTTCACAATTAATATCATGACATCTGTGGTACGCTGCAAAATCAGTAATTTGACATCTGATTATACTTTAATATTCATACCACAACATCAGTTGTATGATACAACATCCATACCATAACGTGTGTAAGATGCTTCATTACCCATACCATATACATCAGTAGTATCCTTCATAATCTGTCATGACATGTATCGCATGGCTAATGACTCATAGCATGACATCTGTCATATGACATACAACCACGTAAGTCATGAGCTCTGTCGTTTGCTTCACAACTCATACCAACACACTGAAGTATTCTTCAGAAAACATACCATAACATCTGTAGTATATTATATAATCAGTACATCTTAAACAATTCCACGACCCACACTACTTCCATACACCAGCAACACAACCCATACTACTTCCATACACCAGCAACACAACCCACACTGCTTCCATACACCAGCAACACAACCCACACTACTTCCATACACCAGCAACACAACCCATACTACTTCCATACACCAGCAACACAACCCATACTACTTCCATACACCAGCAACACAACCCACACTGCATCCATACCCAAGCAATACAACCCACTCTATATCCATACACCAGCAACACAACCCACACTACTTCCATACACCAGCAACACAACCTACACTATTTCCATACACCAGCAACACAACCCACACTACTTCCATACACAAGCAACACAACCCACACTACATCCATATACCAGCAACAAACCCATACTACATCCATACAACAGAAACACAACCCACACTACTTCCATACACCAGCAACACAACCCAAACTTTCCATACACCAGCAACACAACCCATACCACTTCTATACATCAGCAACACAGCCCTTACTACATTCTTACACCAGCAACACAACCCACACTTCCATACACCAGCAACACAACCCACACTACATCCATACATCAGCAACACAACCCAAACTACTTCCATACTCGAGCAACACAGCCTACACTGAATCTATACACCAACAACACAACCTACACCACTTCCATACACCAGCAACACAACCCACACTACTCCCATTCACCAGCAACCCAACCCACACTACTTCCATACAGCAGCAACACAACCCACACTACTTCCATACAGCAGCAACACAACCCAAACTATTTCCATACTCCAGCAACACAGCCTACACTGAATCTATACACCAACAACACAACCTACACCACTTCCATACACCTGCAACACAACCTGCACTGCTTCTATATACCAGCAACACAACTTACATTGCTTCTATATACCAGCAACACAACCTACACCACTTCCATACACCTGCAACACAACCTACACTTATTCTATACACCAACAACACAAACTACAACACTTCCATACACCTTCAACACAACCTGCACTGCTTCTATATACCAGGAACACAACTTACACTGCTTCTTTATACCAGCAACACAACTACACCACTTCCATACACCAGCAACACAACCTACACTGCATCCATACACCAGCAAGACAACCCACACAGCGTCCATATACCAGCAACACAACCCACACTACGTCCATATACCAGCAACACATTCTACACTGCATTCATTCACCAGCAACACATTCTACACTGTATTCATTCACCAATAACACATTCTGCATCACTTCCGTATACCAGCACCACGTCCATACACCATACATTCTACATCACATTAACACACCAGCAAAACAGCCTACATTACTTTATACACCTGTAAGAGAGCACAAGGTACACTCACACACCGACAACCCAACCCACCTTTCTTGCACTTACCTTAAAAATACTGCAAGTCGCTTCCATACTCCAGCAAGTCACTCCCACAGAGTTACACAAACCATTTCCTCACCCCGACATACCCACGATGTAGCGGAAGCCAGACACTGAGATGTGAATTGTAGTACATATTATGGTCACACACCAGCAAAGTATCGCAAACCACACTATTATACCTGCCATGTAGCACAAACCATACCCACACACCCGGAATGTACAACAAATCATGCCCACACCTGCAGTGTATCACAAAGCATACCCATACACCGACAAATTAGCAAAGGCTGAGCCCACATATGCTCTTAGAGCAAGCGAAGCCCTCACACCCACAAGATACACAATAAATAATTAATTTCAATCAGTTCCACTCACTCATACTCGCCTATTTTGGTACTGACCAATGCAATATTGCCATGCCAGAGGCTCCCAAGTTGTATCTGGATGGTCTCCTGGGCAAGAAGTTGAAGGTGCGTGCTGGCGAGCCCATCGATATCAAGATCCCGCTCTCTGGTGCTCCACAACCAGCCTGCGAGTGGTCCAAGCAGAACAAGAAGATAGAGCCAAGCAAGAGGACCTCGGTTAGTGTCTGGTTCACAGTGGGGCGATAGAGGTTTTCTAGCTAAATAAGGATAGGAGTGCCGGTTTTGACCCAGGATGAAAAAGCATGTCTACGTAGACTGCTAGATGGAAAGATTGTTTTTTTTTCTATGGAGGATGGATATGGTTTCTGGTGGGAAATAACAAATGAGTTAAAAATGAGCCACCTGTTTACGATGCTATAATTTATTTTTATGGGGAAGAGTAAGACCTCTGTTGAACTGCATTATGCTTTTACAGATGGAAGCATACTGCATTTCTATTTATATGGCACTTATATAAACACACATATATAATAACTCACAGAATATTTTTTCAAAATTATTTATTTTCATTTTCAAAACAGATATAGCGAAACACTAACTTTTTTTCAGTTTGTTGGCACACATGTCAATTATGTATAGTTCTCTATAGGATTTTTATGAGAAGCTTTCATACCTATAAAATAGGTAAGCCTTCAAAATCCTTACTCGCTATTAAAATCATTATTAGCAACTTAAAATTAAATTTTTTTTTTTTTAAAAAAGCGCCTAAATAACGAAGCCTTTTTGTGTGTCAGATGGAAACTACCCCCGACCATTGTCGTCTCTTCGTGGACAAGTCTCGCAGAGAAGACTCCGGTACTTATACCATTGCTGCCGAAAACCCTTACGGCAAGGACTCCGCCAACATCGAGGTTAGTGTCACCCCAACGTTGCACATCGCGTACGCTTGCCGACACCAAGAGTGAAGCATCAACATACAAATAACAAACTACGGCAATACCAATGATCTATCACTTCATTCAAGATATAAATATCTGACTCTTTCTAACATACAATATGTTGAGCATTTTTGTATGTAAATATTTACTGATTTATACTGTTATTAAGTCACTTTTAAAACACTTAATCTATAATAAGATACAAAGCTTATATATTAGATGTCCTGGTCATAGACTGTGGAACACCCCCGGAACACCCTACATGTATTTATCTTTAAAATGGCATGATTTGTATCACAAGGTGCAGTACCTCCAGACGAAGTTTAACACCAGCAGGTAATATGTTTCCTGTCATATACAGGTCATCGTGGTGGACAAGCCAGGTCCTCCTCTCGGCCCGCTGACGCCGACGGATGTGACAGCCCACACGATCTCGCTCTCCTGGAAGCCACCCCAGGATAATGGAGGTGCCGAGGTCACCGGCTACGTGGTAGAAAAAGCAGAGGGTAACTACGACATTTGGAAGGTGGTGCCCGGCTACTGCCCCAAGTGCAACTTCACCGTCAAGGTAAATATCAATGCAACTACGGAAAAAACGTGGTTATAAAGCAAAGAACATACTTCGGTTGATCTGGATTCGAACCCAGGAGTCTCGACGGCCAGTTGCTTCATAGTCACCGGTTTCCGTTGCTGTATTGATATCTGTACTGTACAAAACATGTATATTTATTTTATAAAGGGTTCATGACAGAGTTAGAGAAATAATAGAAAACGAAATTGCATTTATTTCTATTTCAAGAAAGTGTTTGATAGCGTTCGTCGCAACGATGTAATTTGAAAATTATAAATATTTGAAAGAAATGTTTACAATAACACTGATGGAGGCCAAAAAAGGAACCTGTATCGGCTCCAGTGATGTTATTAATTATTTATTAATGATTAACTAGAAGGATTTTTTTTTAGTAATGTTAAAAATTAAAATGGCTGTTAATCCCAAAAGACTGAATATACTGAGAAAGTGAAGTGAGAAGTAAGTGATGGACACTTAGTGCCATGTAAGGTAAATGTCTAAAATGGCTTAATATAGAGTATAGACTGAGAAAATATTGGGAGACATAAATTTTTTTTGAGGTGATTGTAAAAAATCACCAGAGGATAAACATTAATATAAAAGTAAAAGTTTCTTATGCATTACTGGCAAATATATTTTTTATGAAATTCCAAAAAACATTATTTAAATATAGTATGTTAGATGTAAGTCAGTATAAAGACATAAAACAAAATATTTCCGGAGTCTGACCTCATTTTTCTAACATGCATTGGCAGCACCGCCTCATAATTCCCTTTCCGTGGCCACTAACAGGGTCTGGAGGAGGGTAAGAAGTACCGGTTCCGCGTGCGTGCCGAGAACATGTACGGCGTGTCGGAGCCGCTGGAGGGCAAGCCAGTGGAGGCCAAGAATCCATTTGACCCCCCGGATGCGCCCGAGCGTCCAGACATCACCGGATACAGCCCGTCCACCTGCTCTCTGGAATGGAAGCCTCCGACCAACACAGGCGGAAGACCCATCACCGGCTATGTTATCGAGAAGCGTGAGCGTGGCGGTGATTGGATAAGGGTAAGAGGAACTAATTCTTCTTCCTTCCACTCATATATATATATATATATATATATATATATATATATATATATATATATATATATATATATATATATATATTGTTTTTCTTTTCTCATCCTTATCATTATTCTTCTTTTGGCTTCCTTCCTACAATTCGTTCTTATCCTTCCATCGATGCCTCATTCTTTTCCTCCTAACTCTTCCTTCTTCACTCTTCCTCTCTTTTTCACAGTCATCGTCTCCTCCTATTCCTCCTCAATCTTGTCCCCTCGTCATTTCCATTTCCCGTTTCTGTTCCATAATTTTTCATAATATTCTAATCCACTTCCTTCTTCTCTCATACCTCCTCCTCCTCCTTCCCAGTTCTTTCTCTTCCTCTTCTTCTATGTCCTCTTTCCTAATACCTCATACTTCCAACTCCTCAGATTTTCCTCTTCCCTCTCCCATCTCCTCCTCCAAATAGTCCTAATTAAAGCAAAAACAAACAAAAAATAATGATCCGCTTTTCACGAAAAGTTTCTCCCACACTGACCAGTAAGTGAGAGCAGAGTCCATGCTGCTAACTTATTACACACATACGAGTATGCAGCACCAGTTTGGAACCCACACCTGGTCAAGCACGTCAAGAAATTAGAGAAAGTGCAAAGGTTTGCAACAAGGTTAGTTCCAGAGATAAGGGGAATGTCCTACGAAGAAAGGTTAAGGGAAATCGGCCTGACGACACTGGAGGACAGGAGGGTTAGAGGAGACATGATAATGACATACAAAATACTGCGTGGAATAGACAAGGTGGATAGAGACAGGATGTTCCAGAGAGGGGACACAGAAACAAGGGTTCACAATTGGAAGGGGTGTTAGGAAGTATTTCTTCAGCCATAGAGTAGTCAGGAAGTGGAATAGTCTAGCAAGTGATGTAGTGGAGGCAGGAACCATACATAGGTTTAAGACGAGGTATGATAAAGCTCATGGAGCAGGGAGAGAGAGGACCCAGTAGCGATCAGTGAAGAGGCGGGGCCAGGAGCTAAGTCTCGACCCCTGCAACCACAATTGGGTGAGCGCACACACACACACACATACACATACGCACACACACATACACACACACATACATATACACATATACACACACCGCTGGCACTGAGAGAGCGTGAAGAGTGAACAGTATTTGTGTTACAGGTGAATCACTACCCGACGCCCAACACGCAGTACACAGTCCAGGGACTGTCTGAAGGCAGCCGCTACGAGTTCCGTGTCATTGCAGTCAACGAGGCAGGTCCTGGCAAACCCAGCAAGCCATCCAACTCTATCGTGGCTAAGGTGCAGAAGTGTAAGTACCAGCTGCCACGCTTGCTTTTTGTTGTTTAAGTCAAGCGTTATGTACCAGCAACCTGATTGGTCCAACACCAGACCTCTGTTAGCAGAGAGAGGATTGAGCCTCCGAAAGTACTTGTACTGAGAGACCCAAACATGGTTTAGCGCTTCTAAGAATATATAAATATCAGCTGCCAGGTCACTGATCCCGCAACCCACTTAAGTTACTAAGTTTCGTTTATAATGTTATGATAAAACTTGGATTGGGAGGAAAATTTATCTTGACAATAATTTATAATTGTTTATGAGATGAGTGATATACTTTTCTCATTGTATATTCGCTGAGACATGTGTACCTTTATATATATATATATATATATATATATATATATATATATATATATATATATATATATATATATATATATATATATATATATATATCGTCTTCCTAATTTCCGGAGTTTGGAAATTAGGAGGAGGTGCGGGATTACCGAAACTATTATCCAGAGAGCTGAGGAGGGGTTGTTGAGGTGGTTCGGACATGTAGAGAGAATGGAACGAGACAGAATGACTTCGAGAGTGTATAAATCTGTAGTGGAGGGAAGGCGGGGTAGGGATCGGCCTAGGAAAGGTTGGAGGGAGGGGGTAAAGGAGGTTTTGTGTGCGAGGAGCTTGGACTTCCAGCAAGCATGTGTGAGCGTATTTGATAGGAGTGAATGGAGACAAATGGTTTTTAATACTTGACGTGCTGTTGGAGTGTGAGCAAAGTAACATTTATGAAAGGATTCAGGGAACCCGGCAGGCCGGACTTTAGTCCTGGAGATGGGAAGTACAGTGTCTGTACTCTGAAGGAGGGGTGTTGATGTTGCAGTTTTATAACTGTAGTGTAAAGCACCCCTCTGGCAAGACAGTGATGGAGTGAATGATGATGAAAGTTTTTCTTTTTTGGGCCACCCTGCCTTGGTGGGAATCGGCCGATGTGTTAATAAATAATATATATATATATATATATATATATATATATATATATATATATATATATATATATATATATATATATATACGCTGAAATATTTACTCTTTCATTTATATTCTCTGTGTGGCTTATTTCGTTTGAGAAAAAATTACTCAGAAAAAGAATTGAGTGGTGGGATTGTGCTAGATTGTGATGCTTCTGTGGTGGGATGAAGCAAGATTGTTATGCTTGTTTAGTGGGATGATGCAATATTGTGACGCTTGTGTGGTGGGATGAAGCAGCATTTTGCTTCAGGTGATGGGATAGTGCAAGATTGTCAGAGATTGATGCTTGTTGGGAGCGAACGAAAACAAAATATAAATACATAGTGCTAGAATAAATGGATGTATATAACTCGAAGAGTATTTTGTTGTATATAATTATTAATATAAGGAGGAGAGTGTGCATGTATTATTCTCTTGTATTCTATGTTTGTCCACAGACCTGCCAGGCCCACCAGAGGCACCCAGGCCGGACCGTATTGGCCGCAATTGCGTGACTCTCTCCTGGCGACCACCAAACCAGGACGGCGGTGCCAAGATCAGAGGCTACTTGGTGGAGTACAGACAGAAAGACGAGGACGAGTGGCAGCCGGCTAACAGTCTCCCTCATCCTGACACTAGCTACACTGTACTCGGTCTTACGGAGCTGGACGAATACTACTTCCGCGTTATCGCCGTCAATGAAGTAGGTCCTTCGGCCCCATCCCGACCTTCTGCTCTCATTAAAATCGAGGAGCAGGCCAACAAGCCTCGCATCGACCTCGGTGCCGTGCGCGATATCACTGTGCGTGCTGGTGAAGACTTCTCCATCCACGTGCCATACACCGGCTTCCCGAAGCCCACGTCCATATGGTACCATGATGACGAGGAGATCAATATCCCAACAGACATTCGCATCCACGAGAAGCTCACTGATGATTACTGCGCGATGATTGTCACCAACTCCAAGCGCTCAGACACAGGCCCATACAAGCTGCGACTCCAGAACCCATCTGGCTTCGACTCTGTAACAGTGAACGTACGCGTGCTCGACCGTCCGGCGCCACCGGAGAACCTGCACGCTGACGAATTCAACGGTGATGCCCTCACCCTCTTCTGGAACCCACCCAAAGACAATGGAGGTGCCGAGATTACCAACTATGTGGTGGAGAAGCGAGAGGGACGCGGGAACTGGACGAAGGTCAGCAGCTACGTGACGGCTCCCTTCCTCCGTATCCGCAACCTGGTTGTCAACAATGAGTACGACTTCCGCGTGATGGCGGAGAACCAGTATGGCCAGTCCGACCCCTGCACCTCGCCCACTCCCATCAGGGCCAGGCATCCATTCGGTTAGTATAAACTGCCTATTTTACATTACTAATTACTGCGTTGCAGTAAGTGAAGGGATTAGTTCGTTACAACAGTGTAGAACAAATATTAATGTCTGTACTATAAAACAAATATTCATTATTGCACTAGACCAAATTTTTACTACACTGGACGAATGTTTACTACTACATTTAATGAAATATTCACTATCTCTTTTGCTTAAATTTCTCTAAAACGAGGAGACCGAATTTACACTACTGACAAAATGTCCATATCAGCACTATAGACCAAACATTATATACTGCAACATTGAACAAAATATTCGCCTTTGAATTGTGGACAGAATTTTATCCAATAACTACACTGAAATTTCAGTTCTTCGTTGGTCCATGATTCAAGCACAGGGTTACTCACAATTTGAAAAATAAATTTTCCGCATTTACGTTGGGACCTTTACATACACGTATGAGAGGGTTATTAAGACCTCAACTCTTAAAACTTTACACGTGGTCCCTTAACGTAAAATTTATGTACGTGTACTTGATAACATAAAATGTTTACCTATGATAAATTAATATGCAATATTAATACTCGTACGACCACTACTACCATTGTTATTACTAGTAGAGCTACTATTAATAATACTGCTTCTGTTTATTAATATTATTAATTATTATTATTAAAACTGATAATAATACTTGTCAATATATATCAGTATGTACTAAGTCTTCCTTCTTCCCACAGATCCGCCAGGCGCACCAGGTGCCCCACGTGGACTGGAGTCCACCGAGGACTCCATCACGATCCAGTGGTCGAAGCCGCGGCACGACGGTGGCTCCCACATCCAGGGTTATGTGGTGGAGAAGCGTATCGTTGGGGACAACACATGGACCAAGGCGTCGCATGCCATGGTGAAGGACACCACCTACCGTGTCATCAACCTCACCGAGCACCAGGAGTATGAGTTCCGCGCAGCAGCCATCAACGCTGCCGGTCAGGGCCCCTGGAGTGACCCCAGCGAGAACATCAAGTGCATCAGCTTCCGTGAGTGTCGAGTTCTTTTGTGCCTGCAAGCTGGTGACCAGTTTAAGATGTTGCACACACACACACTCGCTCACGCGCACGAACACACACAAAAAAATTCACACATACACACACACACACACACACACACACACTGCAACCACAAATAGGTGAGTAAACACTCACTACACTAGTCAGAAAGTGCCAGATGGCAGAATAGAGCTTATCCCGAAGAATAAGAGAAAGCATGCTAAAATATTGAGAAAGTGCAGAAGTATGTAAGGAGATGAATCCCAGAGGTAAGGACAGGGATCCAGGGATCTGTGAGGAAAGGCTACGGGAACTGAACCTGTGATGCATTAGAGGACAGAAGAACCAGAGAAGACATAACAGCATACAAAATATTTAGGGGGTTTGAAAGAGTAAAAGAAGTAGATTGTAAAAATAGTAATAATGGTAGAATTACTTACAAAATGCTACGTATAAGGACACAGATGCAACTAATGTGACATGTTGTTGTGGCAACGTTAACTCTCCAGGAGCTTTGTCAAGCCGTTACAGCTTGACAAAGCTCCTTGTAAAAAATAGTCAAAGAGTTACACTTGGGTACATTTGGAAGTTAAAGACACAGATGAGTCCCCTTTCCACTTTCTGACCACCCTAAGGGTGGTCAGAAAGTGGAATGACCTAGACGAAGAAGTAATGAAGGCAGGTTCCATACATGGTTTTAAAAACAGTTATGACAAGGCCCACGAGGGAGCAAACCCAGCCAGAGGTAAATAAAAGGTAGGGCCACGAACCGAGACTCGCCGCTGCGACCACAGATAGAGAAGTACAGAGACACACACTTGCACAAACACATGAAAAAAAGTCAGATTATAGAAACATATCTAATGTTCATATAAAAAAAATTAATTTGCTCCATTGCTTTTGTCTTTAGATTAAAATGTCATGAGTTTATTATTTTATTAGTTTCCAATAATATTCACGGTTTCAAATGAAATATTAATTTTATTTTCACAAATTCACTATATATTTTATAAACACTGTATATACTACATTTATATAAGACAAAGACAATAATTAATGATTGAAAGTTAAATAACTTATATTTCAACAGGCGCTCCCAAGATCACGTCGGACCTCAGTATCCGCGACATGACTGTGATCGCAGGGGAGGAGTTCACCATCACGGTGCCCTTCATCGCTTCCCCGCAGCCCAAGGTCCAGTGGTGGATTGGACCCAACGAGGTTACTCCCGACGACCGCATCCAGTTCCACATGGATACCAGCAGCTCCTCCACTGTCTTCATCAACAAGAGTGCCAAGCGCTCAGACATTGGAAAATACACTATCAAACTCACAAACAGCGAAGGTGCAGATTCCGGATCCTGCAAGGTCAATGTTGTGGACAGACCAACTCCACCTCAGGGTCCTCTGGAAGTGTCAGACATAACACCGGAGACTTGTTCTCTGGCCTGGCGTCCTCCCCTGGACGATGGAGGTTCACCTGTTACAAACTACCAGGTGGAACGCCTCGAACCCCACGTGGGCATCTGGGTCAAAGTATCAGCATTCGTACGTTCCTGCCACTACGACGTCATGGGACTTGAACCTAACAAGACCTATATGTTCCGCGTCCGTGCCGAGAACCAGTATGGCCTCTCAGACCCTCTGGCAACACTGGATCCCATTACAGCCAAATTCCCATTTACTGTACCCGATCCTCCAGGTCGCCCCAACATCCTGGATCACGACATCAACTCGGTGATCCTTACCTGGGACCGCCCAGCTTCCGATGGTGGCTCAAAGATTCAGGGTTACAAGGTGGAATACCGGGATGTCACCGATACCAATTGGGCGGCTGCCAACGACTTCCTGGTTAAAGAAACCACCTACACTGTCCACTCCCTCCTGATTAACCACGAATACGAATTCCGTGTCAAGGCTAAGAATGCTGCTGGCTATAGCAAGTATTCACCACCAAGCAAAAAGATCAAGATGAAGGGTAAATATGCAGTACCATCTCCACCTGGTACTCCTGTTGTCACTAAGATTGGAAAGAACTATGTCGACCTTAAATGGACTGTTCCAGAAAGTGATGGGGGTTCACGCATCACCGGCTACATGGTGGAGAAGCGTGAGATTGGCAGCATCTGGATGAAGTGCAACGACTACAACGTTATAGATACTCAGTATACTGTTCTTAATCTCACTGAAGGCTCTGATGTTGAATTCCGTATATATGCCATCAATGCTGCCGGTAAATCTGACCCATCAGAGAGTGCTCAGCCTGTGAAGATCCGAGAAGCAGCTCCAGGAGAGAAGCCATTCTTCATCAAAAACTTGCAGAATACTGCAGTAGCATTGCACAAATCGGTCACCCTGGAGTGTGAAGCTGAGGGTAAACCAACTCCCACTGCCCGCTGGTTGAGGAATGGCCGCGAAGTGACACTTGGTGGTCGTATCACCTCAGAAGAGCGTGATGGCAAATTCAAGTTAATTATCTCTGACATGTGGGAGGTAGATGAAGGTGATTATGCTTGTGTGGCAGCAAACGACGCTGGTCAAGCCACCTCTATCGCCCACGTTAAGATTGGCAACCCACCACGTATCACACAGATGCAAGATGCCCTATACCTGCCCGAAGGTGACAATACTAAGATCAAGATATATTTCACTGGTGACCTGCCTCTTGATGTTACACTCACCCAGAATGGTCTGCCCGTGGAGGAATCTCAGCGTCTTAAATTCACTGTCTTTGACGAATTTATAATCATCTTTATTAGGGAAGTGGTAAAGCAGGACGCTGGTCAGTACACTCTTAACGTCAAGAATGACTCTGGTTCTGTCAGTGGTAACTTTATCGTATACATCACAGGTGTACCAGGAGCTCCCACTGCCCCTCTAGACGTTACCGATATTAGTCGTCACATGTGTAACCTAGCCTGGCGTCCGCCAGTCTACGATGGTGGAATGCCTGTCACACATTACGTGGTTGAACGCAAGGACATTACTTATGCTAACTGGATTACGATCAACTCCTTCTGCAAGGACTGTGCCTTTACAGTTCAGGGCCTCACTGAGGGACAAGAATACCTGTTCCGTGTGATGGCTGTCAATGAAAATGGCATGGGACCTCCTCTTACTGGTGTAAACCCCATCAAAGCCAAGGCTCCTTACGATCCCCCATCCCCACCAGGTACCCCCAACGTCACAGAAGTGGGTGGCGACTTTGTTCACCTGGAATGGGACAAGCCTGCTCATGATGGTGGTTCTCGCATTAAGGGTTACTGGGTTGAAAAGCGTGAAATTGGCTCGAACATCTGGACTATGGTCAACCAGTATATCTGCCTGCCAACCCAGATCAACGTGTCTAATCTCATTGAGGATCGTCAGTATGAGTTTAGAGTATTTGCAGAGAATGACGCTGGAATGTCAGAACCTTCCACTTGCTCAACATCTGTCAGGATCAAGGATCCCAATGCAGCTACTCCTCCAGAGATCATCACACCTCTGCGCGGCGTGATGGCCCTCCAGCACAGGAGTGCTACACTCACTTGCCAGATTTCCGGCAAACCCAGGCCCAACATCTCTTGGTTCAAGGGTATGCGTGAGCTGTGCAACAGTGCCAAGTACGCTATGACCCGCGACGGTGAGACCTACTCTCTGACGGTGCACGACGTGTATGGTGAGGACGAAGATGAGTACATGTGTCGAGCACAGAACTCTGGTGGCATCAGGAGCACCAAGGCTGATATATCTATTAAGCGTAAGTTGTTCTCTCTCTCTCTCTCTATATATATATATATATATATATATATATATATATATATATATATATATATATATATATATATATATATATATATATATATATATATATATATATTCATTACGGCCAAAGGCAAACTGAAGTTGGTGCTGAGAATGACAATGTACAGTACTTTTATTTACAGAAGATTAGCCTTATGAAGGAAGAACCAAAACACTGAACTTATTTTACCGTAAAAAAAGATGCTATTTAAAAAAAATATAAATATAGTCTTAAAATACAGAAAGAAATGATACATTTATACTAAATGAGCTGCTTCAGGTACTACGGAATCCGACGGTAGAAAATACCAATAAAAGCATAAACGGTACGAGATGAAAACAAAGAGACAGCTTTATTACAACAAGTTTCGTTCTATTTAAAGCATCATACTGAAACGTTTGTTTCAATTAATTTTTTCTTCAGTTTGTGCCTATGTCCTTATACTTCTCGCCGATACCTTATTTCAACCAAGGACAAGAAAAGAGAAGTAATACAAACTCTGGTAAGATCTCTTTGGCCATATAAGACATAAAACACTAATGATGATATAAACCCTGGTGAAGGACTATTATATTCAGGGAATTGACGCTGTTCTTACCTTCCTTGTACCATATATCATTTCCTGTCATTTCCCAGAGCTATCATTATGGGTTTAGTAATAGTAAATATAATAATCCTTCAAGAAATGAATGGGAAATACTTTACAAATTACACAAACTTTCTTATAAACACATATTCTTCCTCCTTGGTGTTGGCATTAGTAATATTGAAATATTGATACCCATAGACACTAGGATACTGAGGACGCTAATAAGAATCTTAAACCTGCCTAGGACAGCTCACTGAGTGAGGCCGTTAGTAACAGCTATAGATCTGAGGCTAACGAGGACAAGCTCACTAGGAGACTGAGGCCGTTAGTAACCTGCCTAGGACAAGCTCACTAGGATACTGAGGCCGTTAGTAACCTGCCTAGGACAAGCTCACTAGGATACTGAGGCCGTTAGTAACCTGCCTAGGACAAGCTCACTAGGATACTGAGGCCAGTTGCTAGTATGACTCCTGCCTCCTGGACAAGCTCACTAGGATACTGAGGCCGTTAGTAACCTGCCTTGACAAGCTCACTAGGATACTGAGGCCGTTAGTAACTGCCTAGGACAAGCTCACTAGGATACTGAGGCCGTTAGTAACCTGCCTTGACAAGCTCACTAGGATACTGAGGCCGTTAGTAACCTGCCTTGGACAAGCTCACTAGGATATTGAGGCCGTTAGTAACCTGCCTAGAACAAGCTCACTAGGATACTGAGGCCGTTAGTAATCTGCCTTGGACAAGCTCACTAGGATACTGAGGCCGTTAGTAACCTGCCTTGGACAAGCTCACTAGGATACTGAGGCCGTTAGTAACCTGCCTTTGACAAGCTCACTAGGATACTGAGGCCGTTAGTAACCTGCCTTGGACAAGCTCACTAGGATATTGAGGCCGTTAGTAACCTGCCTATAACAAGCTCACTAGGATACTGAGGCCGTTAGTAATCTGCCTAGGACAAGCTCACTAGGATACTGAGGCCGTTAGTAACCTACCTTGGACAAGCTCACTAGGATACTGAGGCCGTTAGTAACCTGCCTTGGACAAGCTCACTAGGATATTGAGGCCGTTAGTAACCTGCCTAGAACAAGCTCACTAGGATACTGAGGCCGTTAGTAATCTGCCTTGGACAAGCTCACTAGGATATTGAGGCCGTTAGTAACCTGCCTAGAACAAGCTCACTAGGATACTGAGGCCGTTAGTAACCTGCCTTGGACAAGCTCACTAGGATACTGAGGCCGTTAGTAATCTGCCTTGGACAAGCTCACTAGGAGACTGAGGCCGTTAGTAACCTGCCTTGGACAAGCTCACTAGGATACTGAAGCCGTTAGTAATCTGCCTTGGACAAGCTCACTAGGAGACTGAGGCCGTTAGTAACCTGCCTTGGACAAGCTCACTAGGATACTGAGGCCGTTAGTAACCTGCCTTGGACAAGCTCACTAGGATACTGAGGCCGTCAGTAACCTACCTTGGACAAGTTGCAATATTTAAAAATTGCCAGAGACTATTGCATGATCTTAGGCATGTCCAAACACAAAGGCAATTGTCATAGATTATAATTATCACTGGTGGGCACTTAGTTACTACAAATTACCTCTAACTTCAAACAGAGAATATAAGTAGGATTTGACACATTAATATGAAACCGTGTTGTAGTGGTATTAGCGACAGCAGTGTTACTGGTGGGTTAGGTTAGGTTAGGTAAGATTTGTCAGGAAACAGTACAAGTATTTCCTGACGCGGGTCTTAGTCTTATGATGATCTGCCACTAGAGGTTTTGGTCATCTGATCGAGGCCTTCCGCTGGCTTCCCGGTCCATCCTTTTAAAAATTATGGTTATGATTATAACTTAGTAATACGTTAAGAGTTAGTTCTCCATTCTCGTTTTCTATCAAATCGTATGCACTATTTTCAATGTGGCACTGTAATTTTCTTCAACTACTTTATCACAGTAGTGTTGAAAGGGGAGAAAGCCTTCTGCTTTATATCCTGACCGAAGTTTTAGCTTTATCTCAACAGATAACTTTGATACGCATTTATGCGTACCTATTTTCATTAGTGATAAATATAAAAATGTTGTTATCAGATCTCTCCATATGTTTTCTTTAAACCTGAGTTCGTGAGTAATTCATTTAAAAATCAACTGAAAATATCGAAAACATTGAATTATTACTACATTATCACAGGACTGTTAAATGGTCTACGTATACAACAAAACTGAAATAGGAAAACAACTGTTACCATCTTACCAGGTAAACAGAAGAGTAACATGATACTTGTTGTAATCCCACAGTGGCACCGAAGATCAACGTGCCTCCCAGGTTCCGTGACACTGCCTTCTTCGACAAGGGTGAGAATGCTGTCATCAAAATTCCATTCATTGGTAATCCGCGTCCGCGCATCACTTGGCAACGAGAGGGTGAGACCATCGAGTCCGGCGGCCATTACTCTGTGGAGACACAGCAGAGGCACGCCATTCTCACCTTGCGTGACGTCACCAACCTTGACACTGGCAACTACAGACTTACAGCCGAGAATGAGCTGGGCTCAGACTCTGTCATCATCAAGATCCAGATTTCAGGTAATTCATACGAAACTGATTTTAATCTATTTAGATTAAATAACTCTAGTGAATTAAGGCATTTCTAAATGCATCACTTTCATGTAATCAGAAAAGCAAGTTTTTTTTTTTTTTAAATAAGGCTCAGGTGTTTATATATTATGGGATGAGTTAAAATACTATGATTTCTTTCCACTAAAATTTCCTGAACGTTTTTGAAAAGTTATTAAATTAGCGATTAGGTTTCTAATTAATTTTACTTTTTTAGTATATAATTTGCAAAAAAAAAAAAACTTTGTACTTAAAGACACATTTTTAGAAGATTATTGACTTAGAGTGTCAAAATTTTTATTTTTTTTCATTTTGTATTTGTTCTTGAAAACAAATTACTCCTCATCAAAAATCTTTTTTAATATATACAGAAATCTTATTTGCGCATATTGCAATGTGATTTGATTATGCAGATCGTCCAGACCCGCCCCGGCTGCCTAAGGTGGAGAGTGTACTGGGCACAGAGTGTGTCCTCAGCTGGCAAATTCCTCTTTGGGACGGTGGAGCCAATATCAATAATTACATTATTGAGAAGCGGGAGCTGCCGATGGAGTCGTGGATCAGATGCTCCAACACCCGCCTCACCACTGCTCAGATCAAGGGGCTGAGTCCTGGCCACAAGTACCAGTTCAGAGTGTATGCGGAGAACGTGTACGGCCGCTCCGATCCATCCACGGTCACTAGCGTAGTGGAGACTCCTGCTCCTCTCACCAAGAAACCCAAGAAGAAGGAATACGAAGTGGATGAGACTGGCAAGAAGATTCGCGGTAGAAAGGAATCCGTTGACGACTATGATCAGTTCGTGTTTGACGTCTACTCTAAATATGTTCCACAACCTGTTGATATTAAGCATGACTCTGTCTACGAATACTACGACATTCTGGAAGAGATCGGCACAGGTGCCTTCGGTGTCGTCCATCGTTGCCGAGAACGTAAGACAGGCAATATCTTTGCTGCCAAGTTCATCCCTGTCGCGTCTGCAATGGAGAAGGAACTCATCCGTAAGGAGATTGACATCATGAACCACCTCCACCATCCTAAGCTCATCAACCTTCACGACGCCTTTGAAGACGATGACGAAATGGTTTTGATCTTCGAATTGTAAGTGATAGAAGTTGTGATAGCGTTTACCTCATCAATGCAGTTGTAAGATATAAAGTGTTCATTTATATGATTTGTTTGGCTCATTAATTTATAAGAATTATAAATTAATGCAGTTTTAGTAAATGTTTACATGCTGACCCTCGATTTTTCCATAGACAGTTTGATTTTCAAACTTCCTTCGCTCATATCAAAATACTTTCATAGCATGTTGTTACTTGACTCTTTAGCTTGTCTGGAGGCGAGCTCTTTGAACGTATCACAGCTGAGGGCTACGTTATGTCTGAGGCTGAGGTTATTAACTACATGCGCCAGATCTGCGAGGGTGTCAAGCACATGCACGAGAAGAACATCATCCACCTGGGTGAGTAGTCAGTGCCACGTCTAGTCCGCTGCTTCATCTCTACCTCACTGCCAAAATATAATGAAGATACAAAAATCACCTAATCTGACTTCCTCTTTGCCCATTTTTTCAGGTCCCCTATATAGTTTCTAGTTTCGTTTTCGATTCAAGAGTAAAGGAAAATTTCCTATTTAATACCAGCACTAGGTAACAATAAAATGATAGCATAACGTCTATGGCTTTTGATGACTGAAAAGACAAGATATTAAATAGGTCGCCTCGGCCGTTCGTTTACCAAGAACAGTATATATGGCGTCACTGTAAAGCAAACAAAGCCAGTGAACGTTTTGTCATACATTGATACGTGAGACCAAACTGACCTCGATTTGCTAACTGAAGAGTTCTTCAGGAAGACCTTAGACGACAACCACTCTCATTCCCTAGTGTATTTATGTACCTTGAAGTATCTCTCTCTCTCTCTTTCTCTTATATATATATATATATATATATATATATATATATATATATATATATATATATATATATATATATATTAATGTAATACTTGTAATACTTATATCATATAGACCCAAGAGCACAGTGGAACTATATGTGTGTGCCGAATAGGTAAAACTGGTCAGTTAGCAAGAACTCATTTAAAATTAAGTCCTTTCTAAAATTTTCTTTTATGCGTTTAAAGATATAATTTTTCGTTTATGTTAATGTAAAAATTAATAATTTTGTACCAAAAGAACCTTAGAAAACTTACCTAACCTTATTATAACAAACTCAATTTAATTTAGCCAAATCCAACTAAATATATTTTAGATAAGGTTACAATAATTTAATAATAAACAAACACAATGAAATATATTTTTTTTCGTTAGGTTCAGAATGATATTTGTGAAATTATTGCACACACAAATTTTCTCTTGCCTTATTCGGCAAGAAATGCGTTGCTATTTAAGTCAAAAAATCGTAGTTTTTCCTATTCGGCACGACATATATATATATATATATATATATATATATATATATATATATATATATATATATATATATATATATATATATATATATATTTATGTATGAATGTGTGTGTGTGTGTGTGTGTGTGTGTGTGTGTGTGTGTGTGTGTGTGTGAACATTGTAAATTTATAGATTTTGAGTTTTTCGTAAGCCATTTCTTTCAGTTGCAATACACCTCACCACTTGCTAAATTGAAGCGGGCCCTTGTTTCCCCTCTCCTATCTGCAAATTGCAATAACAACATCCTTGCCACTTTCAGTACCCAACCCCTGCCTCAATGCCCGCAATCTGCCCATTTTACAAATTTTACTTATTGGCAATTAGCGCATTTTGTATTTATGTATTATCAAGTGCGCCCAACAACTTTGTCAGAGCTATTTTTTTATTTATTTTATTCCCATCGTCATAACGATGTTCTATATGTTTCTTGTATTGCCCTCAGACTCTTTGTATGTGTCCTTATAAGTTTACGTAGGCAATAGAAGCAGCAGCCACTCAAGGCAGAGAGAGAGCACTGATGGTCTAGGATAACACACCTTATACAGTCGTAAGAAACAGCCAAGTATTCGCTGTCTTGCTCCTTCCCCTTTTACAGGCAAATGATCGGAGCAAAAGCTGTCATGTTACCATCTATTTCCTGTCGCTTCTTAAATGTGAGATATTTTATTGGAGAGAGAGAGAGAGAGAGATTTCTTTTTTTTCTCATTACCTGTTTTTAGGAATAGGAGTAAAGCTATGTCTTTGGATTTCTTTCCCCAGGAAGCGACTCACAACAGTCGGCTAGCACCCAGGCACTTGTTTACTGTTAATTAAGTAAACTAGCACAGTACGAGTGAGGAGACTTGACTGTACGTCTTACTTTACCAGGGGATAAAACCCGGGACCTCTTGATTCTTCACCGAACGCTCTGAGTCTAACCACTAGCTACATGTCACAAATGTATGTGTGTGTGTTTTATATTTGCCTATTTTTTTCTCTTGGCTGGCTGACGGCTCTTCTGTAAAGGCTCTCTCTCAGCGGTTGTAAGACATGCCCTCAGTGACAGCAAAGGGTTCGACCCCAGGTGATCAACAAGCCCAAGAAATCACCAGCAGATTACACTGTAACAGAGTGCAACATTGAGAGTTATAGAAGTGATCCCCCCCAAAAATTTAGGTAACACCAGGGAGTGTCTAGGGAGCGTCATTTGAAAAAAAAGGAAGAAATTAATCAAATACAAATGGACAGTTAAAAAACAAGTGCTGGAATACTATGGAAGATCCAGAAACAACTTGTAATTAATGCAAAATTATACACCTAGCCCGAGTCCTTTAGAGGTTCAGACGAGCCGGAAATTGATGTGCCAGGTAAAGAATATGGAAAATATTACTGTTGAAAAAGAAATGACTTGAGGATAAACGAAATCTTAGTTAAATCTTATATTAACTTCTGTGAAGCATTAATTAAATGTGAATGATGAAATACACAGTACAGTATAAAGATCACTGATGAAATACATAGTACAGTATAAAGATCACTGATGAAATACATAGTACAGTATAAAGGTCATTGATGAAATACATAGTACAGTATAAAGGTCATTGATGAATTACATAGTACAGTATAAAGGTCATTGATGAAACAAACAGTTAAATCTTATAATAGTACAGTATAAAGGTCATTGATGAAATACATAGTACAGTATAAAGGTCACTGATGAATTACATAGTACAGTATAAAGGTCATTGATGAAATACATAGTACAGTATAAAGGTCACTGATGAAATACATAGTACAGTATAAAGGTCATTGATGAAATACATAGTACAGTATAAAGGTCATTGATGAAATACATAGTACAGTATAAAGGTCATTGATGAAATACATAGTACAGTATAAAGGTCATTGCATGAAATAACATAGTACAGTATAAAGGTCATTGATGAAATACATAGTACAGTATTCATATGATCGACTGGATGATAAATACAAAAGGGACGAGAATACATATACAGTGTCATTGATGAAATACATAGTACAGTATAAAGGTCATTGATGAAATACATAGTACAGTATAAAGGTCATTGATCACAACAAATGAATCAAAAGAAGAAATTCATGAAATACAACAGTAACATAGTCAGTATAGTATTGATTAAACAGAAAATAATTAGAAATGAATAGACTATACCTTCCCCTGATCCACCACACATCTTCCACTCACACACCATCAACTCTCCCACAACATCTCCCTCACATACCCACCCCCACCATCCCATTCCCCCACTCCATCCTTTTCCCCACACTATCACTTCATCACTATCCCCTCCCCTACATTACCCCCTCCCCTACACTATCCCCTCCCCTACACTATCCCCTCCCCTACACTATCCCCTCCCCTACACTATATCCCCCATATCACCCTCCAGCCATCCCTTTCCTCGACGGTATTCCCGTCCCTCACCCCACACATTCCTCTCTCCCCACATCATCTCCTCCCTACACCATCCCCTCCCTCACCTTCCCTTCCTCCCCACACCATTCCTTCATTCCTTACCTCCCATTCACCCATTTCCTTGCACCATCCCCCTCACTGATGTGAGGGGGATTCACGGTCACCTACCCCCCCACAGCTCTCGAAATCAGATAACGTTCACTGAAATAACTAGTTAAACTAATAACTAAGGATATTAATTTTGGATGTGGATAAAGATATCGGCGTAAGTTCTGAGGTAATATGCAGATCTAGGCAGCCTCCTCTCTCTTATTTTTTATCTTGAAAGGGGTAAAATGGAAGTTATCTTTAAACTGCCTTACATAATAACAATCTTTAAAGTACGTGGTATTGAGGCGTCTTTACATTTTAAGTCTGTCTCACCCACAAGTTTTACTGATGAGACAATGGACGAAGGCAGTGGATAGAAACAATTTATTGAGGCAATGTGATAGTCAGGCAAATTTCACTTGAATGAAGAGCGTGAGAATGTGCAAATACTTGCAATTCGGGAGAGCTTTCAACAGAGGTCTTCATGGAAGTTAATCTGGACACAGAAAAGTTGGAATAAATACTACGAAATGTATTAAGAATTTAAAAAAAAAACATAAATTACATAGACAGACCCATAGAGTACTGGACATACCATCGTTGTTAGTCAAGAAGGAAAAATGGAATGAGATAATCACATGAGCACCAAATGATACACTGAAATAAATAGAAGATTTCTTGGGACCATCATCAAATGATAACATTAATATTAAAAATATAATGGTGCAGAAAGGATTTTATGAAATATTTGTATACAAGAAGTGTTGGATAACTTGTGTGGGAGTCAAAAAGTATTAGTATATGTTACCGTTAAGAGAATCTTGAGAAATTGTTATGACACATTTAATACTGAAGACTGGAAATCACTACAGATACGTACTGTTTTCTTATCCCGTGTATGTAACCTGTTATAAACCTAGTATACACATACCTGGTGTATACTTACCTGGTGGACACACATCTGGTGTACACACACCTAGTTTGCACACATTTGTCGTATATGTACCTGGTGTGCACATTCTTGGTAAATACACTAACCGTACACTTTATATACACACCTGGTGTACATATACCTGGTTTATACACCTTGTATACACACACGCACACACTGTGCACATATTGAACACACACATGCTGCACACACACTTGGTGTACACTCACCTAACATACATACACATCTGGGTTATACACCCAGTGTACACACATACTTGGTGTACACAGTATCTATTGTGCGCTGTTTCCAAGACTAGCAGTTAGCCCAGAAGAAATGAGATGTAGACGGTGTGTACAACCTTGCCTGACCTAGGGTAGTCCCATGACCTGACTTGACCTTAGGCTAGGGTCTTCACCTTTCCCTAATCCTTGGTAGTTCAATGGCCTATCATGACCTTAAGGTGTTGTCCTGAGTTTCGCATGGCTTTTGGATAGTGTCTTGACGTGGCCTAACCCATGAATGTTGAACTAACCTTTGGGTAGTGTCTTAACCTAAGTTAACTCAGGGATGTTCTAGCCTAGTGTAGCCTTTGGGTTGACTCTAGACTTAACACATTAATGTAATATATTTTAATGGTATATAAAACCCGACAAGTAGATGAGTAAGACACTTGTGCAACACTTAGATATCTATATTTTGGAGACGTCTCGCCAATCAGTGGCTTTATCAGTCCAATACAGACGGTGAATATCAGATTCTACAAGACTGACTGAACACCCTTTCAAGGCTAAGGACCTGATTTTCTCAAACTACTTTACGTCTTCCACGTCCTGCAGTATTATTCTCCTTATTGGATTTATTAAGTCACTGGTTAGCGAAACCAATACCAACTCTATATATCTTTGGTTAGGCCTCATAGAGAGAGAGAGAGAGCAGATTCAGGGTCCAATTTTGTCATCCTCGATGATAAATTAGGTAAATTATCTACATTTCTGTCATCCTCCTTTGTACGTTTTCTAGCGCATTTATATCCATTCTGCAATATGGCGACCATAACTTGCACAGTTCTGGTCGCCATATTGCAGAATGGATATAAATGCGCTAGAAAACGTACAAAGGAGGATGACGAAAATCTAGATAATTTATCTAATTTATCATCGAGGATGACAAAATTGGTCGTATGTATCAGAAATCTTTCCTATGAGGATAGACTGAGGACCCTGAATCTACACTCTCTAGAAAGGCGTAGAATTGATTGAGGTGTATAAATGGAAAACAGGAATAAAGGGGATGCAAATAACGTTCTAAAAAATATCTAACAAAGACAGGACTCGCAGCAATGGCTAGAAGTTATAAAAATTTAGATTCAGGAAGGATATAGGAAATCACTGGTTTTGTAATAGATTTGTTGATGAGTGGAACAAACTCCCGAGTACCGTCACAGAAGCTAAAACGTGTAGTTTTAAAAATAGGTTCGACAAATACACGAGCGGGTGTAGGTGGGTGTGAGTTGGACCTGACTAGCTTGTGTCAAAAGGTCTGATGCAGTGCTCCTTCCTTCTTAAGTGGATGTGACTTGGACCTGACTTAGACCAGTAGTCATTATGACACACGAACTCGCAATAACTCGATTTTGGTTTGTTTACAATCGTGTTATTACCATTTCGTGATCCATGATGACGGCTTTGAGGGGACTTGAGCTTTGAGGGGACTTGAGCTTTGAGGGGACTTGAGCTTTGAGGGGACTATGTTCGTTACGGACACTTTGGCAGGAAATTCATTTGTAAAAAGTTGCATTTGTAGTCACAGTGGGACCCATGCTAGCCTCCCTATGGTGTTTAAATATACCTAGCTGGATGAATCTTATTGTAACCAGCTGGCCCAGTGGCTAGCGCCCTGGTCTCGAGGTTTACTACTCACTTGCCATGAGTCATATCGTCTAACCGCCCGTACTGTGGTAAGGCAGGTAGGTGACTTTGACTTGCCTAGCATGGGCCAGTAGGCCTGCTGCAGTGCTCCTTTTTTCTTATGTTCTTAAAAAGATACCTTTGGTTGCACATGTGTCTTATTCACCATCCTAATGAAACTTTTGTGTAGTCTTTAGACCTGACCTAACCCATGAATATTGATTTAACATGAATTAACATGTGGGTAGCATTATGACCAGATATAACCCAAATATATTTTTAATCCAATATAATTCTTTAGTCTGGTGACCTGGCCTGACCCAACTGTATTGTGACCTAACCTAACTCAAGGGTGCCTGTGTATCTTAATATATTTTGTCTAATCATAACCCTATGATATCCCCATGCCCTGAGCTGACTCTGGAAAGGAACGTGACATGATCCTAAGACAGCTTTCTAAACTGAAATGAAGTTTGTGCCTTCACTGGTGCATAATGCAACTTCTTTTGACCATTCCCTCATAATCTTGGCCGCCTCTTGATCTTTTTTCTTGAAGTAGCCAATTTTCTTACTTTTCCTGATCCTTTGGGCAGTCGTGCATCCCATGACATGATCTTTCAGGTCATCTCTCATGCCCTATCCTTCCATAACCTCACAAAAATGACTGACTTCTCACATAGTAACGAAACCCAATATATTCTATCGAGAAAACGCATGACCTGACATTAAAATCTTGTTTTAACCTGACCATTGATTCCCTGCACATCCAGACCTGTCTTTGATGTTGAATCCCGACACTTAAACTACTAAACTGACAAGACCTAAAACTACAGGACTGGACATTATGTTCACATTATGACTCAATAGATAGCCTAAGTGACCTCCAGTGACCTTCCTTGACACTAGGCGTAATGTAAACGTAGTTGGCAGCCAGAGAATGACCCTATTAAAGGCTTTTGTCGTTCTCCTTCAGGCATCAGGCCGGAGAAGGTCATGTGCAATAGTGAAATCCGTTTTGATGAACCAATATTCCAAGGTTCGTGCAGCTCCTTAATAATTCTATCTTTGCGCATTATTCTTAGTTACTTTTGTTCCTCTCTCTTTCTCTCTCTCTCTCTCTCTCTCTCTCTCTCTCTCTCTCTCTATATATATATATATATATATATATATATACATGCAAAACAAAAATTGTTAAATAACAGTGAACTTCCAAGCACTTTCGTGATTTCTTATATTCTCAAGGAAATATAAAAATAATAGAATAGCAAAAGGCGGAGAAAGTTTTATCAAGCAGGTCCATTGTCTTGAGAAATACAATCGAATGAAGTTTCATAAAAGTTCATGTTAATTTTATATAAATTACATTAATTTATAATTGATAGAATTTTTGTGGAATTTAAGCTGTGTGACATGACCTGCATAATTTTCACTTGGCCCGTATCTTGACCGTCCCACCGGCATCATACTGGGTCGTGTGTAAGGTCATATGTAAGGTGATATCTCAGCCTTATAAGCCTTCTGCTATTCTAATATTTTTACATTTTCTTGATAATATGAGAAATCACGAAAATAC
>WNWK01001071.1:0-35000 GCA_009830355.1 Cherax destructor | reverse complement strand
TACTAGTTATAACAGTACCACTACTAGTTACTACAGCGATATTTTATTAGAGCGATAATATTAGTTACTACTGCTATTACTAGTTACTACATTGCGAATATTATTTAGTGAAGTGTCATTACTAGTTACTACAGTGACAATTCTAATTCAGTGCCAATATTAGTTATTACAGTGACAATATTAGTTACCACAGTGTCATTACTATTTATTGTAGTGTCAGTACTAGTTACAACAAGGTCAATACTAGTTACCAGAGTGATGATACTATTTATTTCAGTGTAAATACTAGTTCAGTGACAATATTAGTTATTATAGTGCCAATCCTAGTTACTTCAGTGACTGTACTAGTTACTAGAGCCATTACTAATTAGTACTGTGGGAATACTAATTGTCATAGAATTTGAAGTATTTAGAATAGTTCAGTGAGAACACTAGTTATTTCAGTGCAATACAGGTTAGTAGAGCGCCCATACTAACTGCTACAGTGACAGTACTACTTAGTAGCACCAACACTAGTTTCGATAGTGGTGATACTAGTTAGTAGAGTGCCAGTACTATTTTCAACAGCTACAATACTAGTTGTTACAATGATCATACTAATTTCTACACTGTTACTATTAGTTACTACAGTGCTCTCACTAGTTACTACAGTGCTAATACTAGTAACTACAGTGCTAATACTAATAACTACAGTGCTAATACTAGTTACTACAGTGCTAATACTCTTCACTACAGTGCTAATACTAGTTACTACAGTGCTAATACTAGTAACTACAGTGCTAATACTAGTTACTACAATGCAAATACTAGTTACTATAATGCAAATACTAGTTACTACAGTGCTAATTCTAGTTACTACAGTGCTATTTCTAGTTACTACAGTGCTATTTCTAGTTACTACAGTGTTCTCACTAGTTACTGCAGTGCTAATACTAGTTACTACAGTGTTCTTACTAGTTACTACAGTGCTAATACTAGTTTCTACAGTGCTAATACTAATTCCTACAGTTCTAATACTAGTTACTACAGTGTTAATACTAGTTACTACAGTGTTAATACTAGTTACTACAGTGTTAATACTAGTTACTACAGTGTTAATACTAGTTACTACAGTGCTAATACTAGTTACTACAGTGCTCACATTAGCTACAACAGTGCTAAATACTAGTTACTACAGTGTTAATAGTAGTTACTACAGTGCTAAAATTAGTTACTACAGTGCTAATACTATTTACTAAGTGCTCACTTTAGTTACTACAGTACTAAATACTAGTTACTACAGTGCTAGTACTAGTTACTACAGTGCTAGTACTAGTTACTACAGTGATAATACTAGTTACTATAGTGCTAATGCTAGTTACTACAGTGCTAAATACTAGTTATTACAGTGCTCTCATTAGTTACTACAGTGCTAAATATTAGTTACTACAATGTTAATAGTTAATACAGGCTAATACTAGTTACTACAGTGCTAATACTAGTTACTACAGTGCTAATACTAGTTACTACAATGCTAATACTAGTTACTACAATGGTAATACTAGTTACTACAATGCTAATACTAGTTACTACAATGCTAATACTAGTTACTACAGTGCTGATACTAGTTACTACAGTGCTAATACTAGTAACTACAGTGCTAATACTAGTTACTACAATGTAAATACTAGTTACTACAGTGCTAATTCTAGTTACTACAGTGCTATTTCTAGTTACTACAGTGTTCTCACTAGTTACTGCAGTGGTAATACTAGTTACTACAGTGTTATTACTAGTTACTGCAGTGCTAATACTAGTTACTACAGTGTTAATACTAGTTTCTACAGTGCTCACATTAATTATAACAGTGCTAAATACTAGTTACTACAGTGTTAATACTAGTCAATACAGTGTTAATACTAGTTAATACAGTGTTAATACTAGTTACTACAGTGTTAATACTAGTTACTACATTGCTAATACTAGTTACTACAGTGCTCACATTAGCTACAACAGTGATACATACTAGTTACTACAGTGCTAATAGTAGTTACTACAGTGCTAGTACTAGTTACTACAGTGATAGTACTAGTTACTACAGTGCTAGTACTAGTTACTACAGTGATAATTCTAGTTACTATAGTGCTAATGCTAGTTACTACAGTGCTAAATACTAGTTATTACAGTGCTCTCATTAGTTACTACAGTGCTAAATATTAGTTACTACAATGTTAATAGTTAATACAGACTAATACTAGTTACTACAGTGCTAATACTAGTTGCTACAGTGCTAATACTAGTTACTACAGTGCTAATACTAGTTACTACAGTGCTAATACTAGTTACTACAATGCTAATACTAGTTACTACAATGCTAATACTAGTTACTACAGTGCTAATACTAGTTACTACAATGCTAATACTAGTTACTACAATGCTAATACTAGTTACTACAATGCTAATACTAGTTACTACAATGCTAATACTAGTTACTACAGTGCTAATACTAGTTACTACAATGCTAATATTAGATACTACAGTGCTAATACTAGTTACTAGAGTGTTAATACTAGTTACTACAGTTACTAGTTACAACATTACCCAACACATAGCAACATTACCCAACACATAGCAACATTACCCAACACATAGCAACATTACCCAACACATAGCAACATTACCCAACACATAGCAACATTACCCAACACATAGCAACATTACCCAACACATATCAACATTACCCAACACATAGCAACATTACCCAACACATAGCAACATTACCCAACACATAGCAACATTACCCAACACATAGCAACATTACAACATTACCCAACACACAACAATATTTTAACGATACTATCACCAACCCATAACAATACTACAGCAATGTTATCCAACACAACATTTCCTCTGCACACAAATACAACATATAAAACACACGAACATACAACAGTTCACTAACATAAAGCAACATTCCCCTAACTTACAACAACATTGTACCATAATAAACATCATCAAAATTGATAATTTGGCAACAGTGGTTTGTTGCAGGGCCGTTTCCCTGCTATTTAGCAACAGCAAATACAAAAATAAGCAAACTAGATATTATAAACAAGGTAATTCATTAGTATTGTATCCTTATAAAAAGATATTAACGAAAGTATTGACTGGGAACATTGTTCAATATTATTGAAACTTAAATGTACGTGAAAGTACAAAATCTTTGAGTCAGATATTATATGAATATATCATAACCTTATTATGGCCTCGTGCAAGGCCAGTAGATACCTGGTAAGATTTCTTATCTTTGTCCCAAGGTCGCCACGGCAGTGTTTCGTGAATAACCTGAAGATTAGGAACTAAAACTTGGAAAAGACGGAAACTAAGGGAGACAGGATTACGACGTAGAATATTTTCAGAGAACTCTATAGGACAGACTGAAAGAGAATGGTTGAAAGTATGAAATCACAGGCATGTCAGAAAAAAAATATTAAATCTGGATAAAAAAAATTGGTTCAAGTTTGTACATAGACTGCTTGGGGGAAGGGTTCGAACCTTAAAATAAGCCGTTTTGACATATATATAAAATTCAGATTTAGTCTATTTCAAATCATTGCATAAAAAAATATACAATCAGAAATCCCATAGAATTCACAACATCTAGTATACATAATAAATAAAGCGTAATGAGCTCTTGTCCATGCTGAATTACATCTCATATATATATACAGGAAAACAACAAAGGAAGTGAAATTATATTTAGACTCTCCACTGGATTCCTCATCATTAGAATATACAATAGAGGCAGCGAGTCAAAGCACAAGCTTTGCATGACGATCCACAATATTCCATATGCTATACACTCCATATGCTATACAGTCCATGCTAGCTACACTCCATATGCTATACACTCCATGCTAGCTACACTCCATATGCTATACACTCCATGCTAGCTACACTCCGACACTGTTTGTACGGTGACATAATATTTCTGTAAGAACATGCACTGAGTCGCAGCTGGTGGCTTTGTAAACATTGCAAAGAATAAACTATGTTTCATTTCGGATGATCTCAATTTTGGAGATCCTCGTGGCACAGTGGAAATTGCTGCTGGTTTATGTTTCCTCCACCTATTTATTAATTACCACACATTTTGTTGCACACACACACACACATATATATATATATATATATATATATATATATATATATATATATATATATATGCAGGCAAGACAGTCGTAAACGAGCCATTAAAAAGAAATGCAAACCAGCCGCAGGGAAGATTAATTGAACAAGCTTTAGGTCCTTCGTATTGCAACCAGTGATCATGTCCACACTGTCCCTCTTCCTCTGAGTCTATGCCACTCTACCTACCTACTGCACCATTGCATAGCTCCTGACAAGACACAGGTTGCGGTGCGATAGGCCTAGAGTTAGTCCATTTCATCTCCTTAGAAAGTGTAAGTAATCCTGTTATTCATGTTTTTTTTATATAATTCATTTCTTGCAGAAGTTATTTCCTACACTGAAAGCCAAAATTTAAGACTTTGACGTCCCTTTCTCCCTTTTCTGCAGACGTTAAGCCTGAAAACATCATGTGTCAGACCAAAACTTCCACCAACGTAAAACTCATCGACTTCGGCCTAGCGACCAAACTAGATCCCAACGAGGTCGTGAAGATCTCGACGGGTACTGCAGAGTTTGCTGCTCCAGAGATCGTAGAGCGTGAACCCGTTGGTTTCTACACGGATATGTGGGCCGTGGGTGTTCTAGCTTACGTTCTCCTCAGTGGTCTTTCGCCCTTCGCTGGCGAGAACGATATAGAGACCCTCAAGAACGTAAAGGCCTGTGACTGGGACTTCGATGAAGAAGCCTTCAGTAATGTTTCCAATGAGGCCAAAGATTTCATTCGCCGTCTTCTCATTAAGAACAAAGAGTGAGTATCACATTTCCCTCTAAGTTATTTAAAAACTAAAATCTGCTTAGATTCAAGTATCTACGAATTTAACTATTATATATTGCTACTTCTTCAGCATTCTTGAGTTTCCAGGGCAAATTTATTTTGATCCTGTCCACCCATACCAGCTCGTGTAACATCCTATACTTCGTCCACCACTGACTAGTACCTCTCCTCCACGCTACCATCCAAACGTTCATCGTACACACATCCCTTCCCATCAGTATCGTCAACTCCTCACCCAATAACCCTGCTACATTTTTCACTGACGCTTGGGTAATCTTCTGTTGCCTCGCACAGGAAACGCATGACAGCGCACGAGTGCTTAATGCACGCATGGCTGCGTGGTGACTACTCTCCTCGTCTGGAGCCCATCGATATGATGCGTTACATTCCCATCCGTGATAAAATCCGTGCCAAGTACAAGGAGTGGGAGAAGTTCCTCTTGCCCATTGGTCGTATCGCGGAGTATTCCTCACTCAGAAAACTACAGCTGGACAAATACAGGATACACGATACGCACTTCGGTGAGTTCCTTTTTGTCATCCACATTTGCCACTATTTCTTTGACTGGTCAGAAACCGATCCGAGATTAGCGAACAGCGGATCGAGCCTTCATTTTCCATTATAATGAATGAACCACAAGGTATAACAATTCTTCAAGTCTTCTCACCCATTTCTCTGGTTATTTATGTTTGTAACACATTTCCTTTTGACGTACAGTCATAGGCTTCTTTTATTTTTTAAATTTTATTCAGTCTACACGAATACTAGCAAGTACAATAAAGTGTAATAACTCTGCAAAAATATTAAGGAGTAATGTGGGTTATGTAACCTACATATAATGAAACACTTGCTGTTACTGCAATATTTTAATTTTACACATAAAAACCATATATTCTTAAGCTATATATTGTGATTCTGTATCTCTGTAAGCTCAGGATTGGATACTATACAAACACTATATTTACATAACTGCTCATAGAGCAAGCTGGTTTTTATGTCAACGTTTTGACAGTCATTATTATTTCTGCATTATTATTTATATTATTATTATTATTATTATTATTTAGTATGAGAATTAGAATTATTATTGTATTTACAATACAGCGTTGATCCAATATGTAACTCTTTTAGAGCTCTTAGTCTTAGCTCTCAGTATTCTTTAAAATACAAACCCCTTTGTCGACAGTAATGATAGTAATGTTGAGGACATAACATAAAGGATTATTGGTTGACGGATGATGAAACCGGTTGTGTTCCCACAGACCGACGACAGTGTGCACCAAGGTTCGTCATCCGGCCACAGAACGCCTTCACTTACGAGGGCCAGAGCGTCAAGTTCTCGTGTCGCATCGTGGCCGTGGCTGCCCCCACCGTCTGTTGGTTCCACAACAACATGGAGCTTAGACAGTCTGTCAAGTACATGAAGCGATACTCGGGCGAAGACTACTCCTTCGTCATCAACCGCGTCAAGCTAGATGACCGCGGCGAGTACATCATCCGTGCAGAGAACCACTACGGTGCCAGGGAGGAACCAGTCTTCCTCAATGTCCAGCGTGAGTCTTTCAAATTGGCAACTTTGTTCACTGTCTGTATTCCTTTTTTTCTTCAATGTTATGTTAGTTCATGTGAGTTCAGTCATTGCAGATTCGGTTAAGCAAACTGCACTATAATTTTTTTTTGTATAGAAATGTGTCTCTTAATTATTACATTAATCTACACATTTTCTCACTCGATCATCATTTTGCACTCATGTTGCAGAATCAAGAATATGAATTTTATGGGTAAAATTAGCTCTTATCGGGTAAAATACAGCACTCTTTTTCTTCTTCACGGCAGCTCTCCCTCCGGAGGCTCCACCATACAGACCTCAAGAACAGATCATCCGTCGAAGACAACCCCTGACGTACAAGTTGTGGCAGGAGGAGGGTGAGGGCGCGCCGAGCTTCACTTTCCTGCTCCGGCCTCGTGTCATTCAATGTCACCAGACTTGTAAACTCCTGTGTTGTCTCGCTGGCAAGCCCGTCCCCACCGTCAAGTGGTTCAAGGGAACTCAGGAGCTCTCCAAGTTTGACTATTCCATGAGCCACGCCGACGGTGTGGTCACCATTGAAATCGTCAACTGCAAACCATCAGACTCTGGCAAATACAGATGCGTGGCTACTAATTCTCTGGGCACAGATGAGACATCCTGTGTTGTTATAGTTGAAGGTATGTGCACTGCTACTACCCATTTTATGGGGATTTTGTTCAAATATTGACTCTATAATCCATGAAATATTGACACTTTATTTTTATGAAATATGCTCATTGATATCCATTTAAGTTAGCCTACAATGTACATAAGAATTTTATTGTTAAGAATATAGTGTGATGGCTAATCTGTTGAAATCTTATTTTGATATTCTTGCAATGCAGAAAAAATAACACCTATATTTAAGAACACTAATGCAGTTCTAGAGAGTATTACATTATCGTAGTTTTTGCTAGTGTATTTTGGGCCACAAGAGCAGCGTAGAGCAGTAGAGTCCGCAAGGTGGTCACTTAAGTGACCAAGTCTCACACACAGTTCTTATCCTAAGTTGCACTCTAACATTATCAACGTGTTGTCAGAGACTGCGCTTATCTTAATTTAGTTTGATAATAAATTTTGTTTTTGCGGCGAAGAGAGCAGCTAACATTCTCGCTTTGAAGCAATACTTTTAAGAGAAAATATCTGCGAATTGGTAATCTTATTCGGAATTTGCTTTCTTACGAAGCTGAGCTTTTGAGTAACCTATTCTAAGAGTTCATATTTTGGTTAAGGATTCATACTTAAAATATGTTTTAATGCTTTTTAATAACAACATTGCTTTTCATTTCAATAACAAATTGGTGCAGCTTTGTGGCCATTATATTGACAACTTTCTCTTCCCAATAACACATGACAGTAAACTGGTATTTGATTTCTTCTAAAAGGCGTCGGAGATCGCACCCAGGAACAGAAGACCCTGATGACTAATCTGAAGTTCTCAGGTAAAGCCGGAGACACAGTGTGTACTGGAGCCCGGTACAACCACATGTGCAGTGATGGGGAGAGGTTGTATGTAGTGTAGAGGAAACAATAATGAGTGCGTGTGAGGGAAGGGTGCAGTGTGTGGTGGAGACCCGTGTGATGTAGAGTTCACAGGGAGTCCCTCATGAACAACAGTGGCAAATACGGAGGTGCAGTAAAGTGATATTGTACCGCACTTTGTTCCACCACCAACCATATGAGTATATGCTTTATACATAATTCAAGCGGTAGCATAAGGTTCACCTTATCTAAACACCATTTATGACCAAGTTTTATGTAAATGTGGTGTATCTCCCAGACGCACGCTAAATAAATCCCTTGTCACATACACTACATCTCAAGCCTCACTCTGTACACCCTCACATGTTACATTAAAGCTCATGTGGTTGTATTCGGGATGACTGCCTTTGTGTGGCTCTCACTGTAGGCACTGTGATCCCCAGGCTGGTTCTGCAACACTGTATGGCTAAAGCTTCTCTAAACATAGTGCATCAGCTGGTCCGTTACGCCCGCCTGTATGGGGGTCTTTGATACTTGTCTCCCGGTGCCTGCTGGCCTGCGTGTAGCCATAGGGAACTATGCAATAACCTGACACGGTTATTCATAATTCTCACATGGACCAGTGTTCATATAACAGTATAAAAATCCATGTCCTGAGCGATAAAAGTTGACAAATAGTAAATCACGTTTTATCCTATTCCAAATATTTCGAATTCCCTCTTTTTGGCGCACTTCTTAATGCGTATTACGAAGATTTTTTATCTTCATTTTTGTTGATTAATGAAAGTCCCTAATTTATACGAAATTAAAATAAAATTACGTGATAAATACCATAAAAAATCCAATACTAATGAAAGTGAATATATATATATATATATATATATATATATATATATATATATATATATATATATATATATATATATAAAACAACACGGGAGGAGTAGAATGATAGCTCTAGGCCTTTCGTGTTGCAATCAACACATCATCAGGAGCTTGCAAAATTGCAGCATAGGAGGATGCCCAAGCAGTACGTTCCCAGAGGACCGTCTTCACTCCAGTGAAGACGGTCCTCTGGGAACGTACTTGCTTGGACATCCTCCTCTTTCTGCAATTTTGCAAACTCCTGATGTGTTGATTGCAATGCGAAAGGCCTAGAGCTATCATTCTACTCCTCCCGTGGTTGTTTTGCATCCTGTATCGCTTGGTTTGCGATATTTGCATAATATATATATATATATATAATGTATATATATATGGGGGTGGTAGAAGAAAATATCCAAACAGCTCCGGGAAGAACCTTGAGTTTTCCCTGAGGTACGTTTATTCTCTTCTCTGAGGATGAGGGTCCCCAGTCCAGTTCTAGAGGTGGTACTCTCCTATATATATATATATATATATATATATATATATATATATATATATATATATATATATATATATATATATATATATATATATGTATATATACTTTTACACAGGAATATTTTTATTTTCCTATTTTTTTTTGTAAATATGTCATCACTGTTGACTGATCAATACTTTGCACCTTGTATAAGGCGCACTGGACCCCCCTCCCCTCCTCTAAGGGAACGGTAGTCTAGCATGCTATTGCCACCCTCTCACCCACCACCAAGGCGTTTCAGAAATACTAAACACTGTTTTGTAAGCTGCTTGTTTAACATAAACTTTTCTCTCCTGCTTTAAAATGAAGGTAATGAGGTAACAGACGAACAGACTCGCCTACTAAAGAATCTATCAAGTGAAGGTAATGCTTTTTTAAATCCAAGTATTGTGAGCCTAACCTTTTCGATGAGTGGTGTGTGGTCATATATACTATATCCATTATCAGTGAATACTCGTGGAGTGTTGTCCCATCTGGTATTAGTGAACTGTGCTCGTGGCTTCAGGATTTACACCAGATTACATCACATTTTTTACTTGTGCCAGTGCATGTTGACACCTGGGAATTGAAACCTTCATATTATACCTAATTCTTGTTGATTTTGATTAATTTATTTTCTTTTCGTAACATCCTGACGTCCAACACGTGTGTGTGTGTGGGTGTGTGGGTGTGTGGGTGTGTGGGTGGGTGGAGTTTTAGGCTTGGTCATCTGCATCACTTGGACGAGGTGGAGTGCCTTTGGTAGTTGTGAGACCAACGCTCACTCAGGCTGCCTCACACACATTGAATCACTCACATTTTCCATGTATCTGATAGAGGTTGAAAGTATTTATGAAAATTCTTTGCACAGTAAAATTATGTTTTTGAAAGATTCCATAGATATTTCATAGATGCAAGTTACAAAAACAATAGACATAATTTGAAATAAGGACGGACTAGGTGCTTAGTGATGAGCCTTTGTGACTTCTTGTATTACGGATGTCGTCATAAAGTTGAACGTCTCGATCCTCCCCTTTTTCTCCGTTTGGTTCGTAACGGTCCAGAAAGTGTGAGAAATGCACTTTACCACTGCGTCAGGAACAGCATTAAACAGAGTACCAGGAATACTCCTGACCTTTCTACCACGGATAACAGTCCCCAGAGTTTGAGGGATTCACTTCACCACTATACCATAGACAACGATCCACTGATCTCCCTGTTCACTCTCTCTCCCTGTTCACTTTGTACCTGTCACTCTCTCCCTCTCTAGTCTCTCACTCTATCCTACCATTCTCTTTCTCTGTACCATCTAACTACCTCCTTCGTCCACCCTCTTCAACCATCATCCTGTCTCCCCTTTATCCCCTTCATTTCCACCTCTCCACTCTTCTCACACACTTCATCCCCTACCTACTTTCCACCCCTCTCCTCTCTCTATCTCACTTTCCTTCTCTTTCCACTGATTCCCTTCATCCTCACATGTCCTGAAGAAATTCTGATATTCATAAGAATTTAGATTTTGCGTGTTTTTGTTATGGAATTATGCTACGATATCCCCATGATATGTCCCATTATTTAGCATCCACCAGTGTTTTGTTCATTACATTAGTCTGGCGTCGTCTGCACACTCCACATGGATGCATAACGTCACATGCAATGCGTGTTTTGTAGGAATAATATTTTTTTATTCTATATTCAAAGTCTCCTTGTTTAGCTTATCACTTTCGCACTTCTAGTAAACATTTTCAAAACAGCTGCAGAATAAAAAAAGATCACTTCATAGCAGGTGTTCAAACACAAACACTGCACTTACGTTGTGGATGAGTCATGAATGTTGCATCCCTGTTAGTTGTCTTTATTTATTAGTTTTTTGTTATTGTCCTTGGTGTTTGCACTCTTTTGCCTTTGTTCTTAGCACTTGCACATTTTGAAACCACTGTGAAAGGCGTTTAATGGTTCACAGAATGACAACTCTCCAACGTGTTCATTTCAGCTGTGTATATTTACCAAGGTAACACTTTATATATTTGAAATAATTTATTCAGCTATTTTTTTATTAACATTTTCCAAGATAATTCGTTACGTCTCTTATACAAACAACATAATAAAACGAAGATAATCACTCATTTGCTAAATACTAGGTTGTAAAGAGCTAATGTATTTGTGTACTGGGTTGTAAAGAGCCAATGCACTGGTGTACTGGGTTGCAAAGAGCCAATGCGCTGGTGTACTGGGTTGTAAAAGATCATACACTGGTGTACTGGGTTGCAAAGAGCTCATGCACTGTTGTACTGGGTTGCAAAGAGCTCATGCACTGTTGTACTGGGTTGTAAAACACTCGTTTAATGCTGTTTTTTCTCTTCCCTCGTAACTTCCTAATGTCCACATGGGCACTCCCACACCCACGCCCACACCCACATTTCCTCCCCCGCGGCCGCAAACAGATCGAAGGTATATCGAGACGACGATCAAGGACCTGCCACCCCCGCCCACGCCCGCCATTAGAGTAGATGATTCTAGCTACTTCAGTTCCACTCACAAGGTCAGTGTCTCTACCATCACCACTACACCACTACCATCACCACCATTACCACTACTATCACCATTACCACTACCATTATCATCACCACCATTACCACTACCATCACCACCACTCTACCATCATAATATATATATATATATATATATATATATATATATATATATATATATATATATATATATACGTCGTGCCTAATAGGTAATATTGGTCAATTAGCAAGGACTCATTTAAAATTAAGTCCTTTTTATAATTTTCTCTTATACATTTAGATATATTTTTTCATTTATGTTAATGTAAAAATTAATAATTTTGCACCAAAAGAATCTTAGAAAACTTACCTAACCTTATTATAACAAGCGCAATTTAATTTAGCCTAATCCAACTAAATATATTTTAGATAAGTTTACAGAAATTTAATAATAAACAAACACAATGAAATAGTATATTTTTTTCGTTAGGCTCAGAATGATTTTTGCGAAATTATTAAATACACAATTTTTTGCTTGCCTTATTCGGAAAGAAGAGCGTTGCTATTTAAGCCAAAATCGCAAGTTTTACTTATACGGCACGATATTATTATATATATATATATATATATATATATATATATATATATATATATTTGTGTGTGTGTGTGTGTGTGTGTGTGTGTGTGTGTGTGTGTGTGTGTGTGTGTGAGAGAAATTTATTTGGATTGCATTATGACTAGAAATTTGATTATGACTGTATGGATTATAAACATTTGCAGATTTTTTTCTAACTTGTGTCCATCAAGCTAGCCCAGATGTCCTGTAAATATATGTTTTAAAAATTCTCTATCACGTACGTTATCACGTACGATAAAACTAAAAGCCTGGATTCCAATGGCTTATTGCCTACCTTTGAGACAAGTTACGCTTGAAGAACAAGCTCTGGTTGTTACTAGGCTTAGCGTCGTCAAGACTTGATAACTCTCTGTACAAAGCCTAACATTTCCACATTGAAAACTTGTTCACAAATTTTTTTTCCCCGCAGCTAATAACCTATTATTTGCAAAAAAAAAAAAAAAAAAACGTGATATAACTTAGCTTCTTAACTATCCAACATACATTTTGGTCAGCCTTAAATTAGTTAGTAATGATTATTAATAATTAGTTTAATTATTTTCGTGATTGTTCTGATTAATTATCAGGAAATATTGCACCAGTGATCCTTCCCTGGAGGCTCCATGATGTTGGTAGGAGCTCTTCATCAAAGGTGTTGGAACAATGATCCTTTTCCTTGGATCAAATTTGACAGCCTCCTTATATTTCTCCAGGCACTGTATGACCCCCACGGGCTTATTGCTTCCCCCATAAATATAAATGGAATTAATATTTATAATAATTACAATAAAATATGATTAAAATAATAATAATAAAAAGTAAATTAAGAAAATAATAAGTGGAACAATAACCAAACTTTTATAACAAGGCTGTTGTTTTAAAAAAAGTCAATATTATTATTATTATTGGAAACACTAAGCCCATAGTGTTTATGCAGCGCTTGGGGAATGAAAGCAAAATACTTTTGTTCCAAGGAAAAATAAGTAGACTCCAGTTCCATGGATGAAGAGCCCATGAGGTCATCCTTGGAAGGATGACCTGCTACGTGATGCTCACCTGTGGCTCTTATTATTTTCATTTATTTACTTTCAATTGTTGATAGTTTGCTGTTTGTTATTGTTTACGTGTAACAGTTGTCTGTTATTGTTTACGTGTAACAGTTGTCTTATTGTTTACGTGTAGTTGTCTGTTATTGTTTACGAGTAACAGTTCTGTTGTTTACGTGTAACAGTTGTCTGTTATTGTTAACGAATAACAGTTGTCTGTTATTGTTTACGAGTAACAGTTGTCTGTTAATGTTTACGAGTAACAGTTGCCTGTTGTTATTGTTTACGAGTAACAGTTCTGTTGTTTACGTGTAACAGTAGTCTGTTGTTATTGTTTACGAGTAACAGTTGTCTGTTGTTATTGTTTACGTGTAACAGTTGTCTGTTGTTATTGTTTACGTGTAACAGTTGTCTGTCGAGTTTTTTGTTACTATTTTTTTTCAATTTTTCTTTTATTCGCTTTTATTGAAGACTGAGACGAAAGTTGCATTTTAATTCTTTTAATTGTTTTTGTTATAATAAAACCACAATACTACGGTGGAGGTAACTGTTGCTCTCTCTCTCTCCACTACCACCACTGCTACCACCACTACTACCACCACTGCTACCACTACTGCTACCACCAACGCTGCCGATGCTTGTGCTTTCTCGTTATAATTGCTGCTGCTGTAATTAATTCATTGGTGGTTATGTACGTACTGGCTTACCACTACTACTACAATTACCACCACTACGACAATTAAAACTGTCACCAATACTACCACAATTATCACTATTGTTTCCATCACTTGCACACTACCAATACCACACTTCCACTACCATATCCACCCCTAAACATTATCACCACTACCACACCACTACCGCACTATTTACGCTATGTTTACCACTACCATAAAACCATGTTGTTATTACTACCCTACCATACCACCACTGTTACATCACCATTACCAACTACCACACCTATTTTACCACCACCACCGCCGCCTCACCACAATCCCCACCTCACTACAAATATCACATTATCAATACAACGTCACTACTGCTACTACCACGTCAACCACAATTAACCCACTATGTCAACATCTACTTTTGTAATATATCCTTAATAACAACAACCTCACCACACACTCTCTCTCTCATTTCAATTCATTTTCACCAACTCAAACATCTTACTCTCCACACACTCAAACATCTTACTCTCCACACACTCAAACATCTTACTCTCTCACACACTCAAACATCTTACTCTCTCACACACTCAAACATCTTACTCTCTCACACACTCAAACATCTTACTCTCTCACACACTCAAACATCTTACTCTCACACACACTCAAACATCTTACTCTCTCACACACTCAAACATCTTACTCTCTCACACACTCAAACATCTTACTCTCTCACACACTCAAACATCTTACTCTCTCACACACTCAAACATCTTACTCTCTCACACACTCAAACATCTTACTCTCACACACACTCAAACATCTATCACACTAACATCTACTCACACACACTCAAACATCTAGCTCACACACTCAAAGCATTTACTCTCACACACTCAAACATCTAATGTCTCACACACTCAAACATCTTCTCACACCCTCACTCCTCAATACACACGAGCATAGCGCGACCTCCTGCTACCACCGCCGTGCTCCACCACCTCCAGAGGCCAAGAGCACTCCTCTACACCCTCAACCGGCTACAGGGCCAGAGATTCCCACGAGGCACAGCTCTACCTCCAGGTCCCGCTCAGCCACCAAGGAGCTGGAGTGTAAGTACATTCAAACTGAGTCTAAGAGATGGAGTGAGTTCGTCTATTAAACTGAATTTCTTGCGCGTGTGATTTCAAATGTCATTAAAACTGCAATGCAAGTGTACTTAAATACTTTAGTCTCTTTGTAGTGATTAAATTTTCTTCTTAGTGCATATGAGCTTAGAGACATTCACTTATAGGTTGACAAACTAGGATAGAGTTTTAACAATATTACCTTCGAAAAATACCGAACAGTTTTAGTATTTCCAGAGTTGACGAATTAATATATAAATAGTTATGTCAGTTGAGAATTGTGAGGAGAGATTGTATTGAAGGCTGGAGCTTGATTGTAATTGTCTAAGAAATAATTTAAACTTTGAACTGACACTAGAGACTCAAACTAAAGATCTTTGTCTTCATGCGAAAGTAAATGGAAATATGTATATTTGATCTTGATTTATATTTAATTTTTAGTTCTCTGTGTATATACCCTGTGTATATACCCTGTGAATGGATGATCGGTTATCTTAATAGGTTATCTTACCTATATAATATTATTGATAATATTGTGGTAAGTTCTCATATCGCTAACGCAAGGAGTGTCGACCCTGAACATTGTGGTACAATGCTGCAGTGTGACAGTGTAGCATGTGACAGTGTAGCGTGTGACAGTGTAGCATATGACAGTGTAACGTGTGACAGTGTAGGATGTGACTGGTGTTCTGACAGTGTAGTGTGTGACAGCGTGGGGGTGCGACAGTGTCGGGTTCTTGCAGTGTAGGGTATGACAGTGTAGGGTGTGACAGTGTGGGGGTGTGACAGTGTAGGGTGTGACAGTGTAGGAGTGTGACAGTGTAGGGTGTGACAGTGTAGGGGTGTGACAGTGTAGGGTGTGACAGTGTGGGGGTGTGACAGTGTAGGGTGTGCCAGTGTAGGAGTGTGACAGTGTAGGGTGTGACAGTGAGGGGTTCTGGCAGAGGTGGGTGTGACAGTGTAGGGTGTGACAGTGTGGGGGTGTGACAGTGTAGGGTGTGACAGTGTAGGTGTGTGACAGTATAGGGTGTGACAGTGTGGGGTTCTGGCAGAGGTGGGTGTGACAGTGTGGACTGTGGAGTGTAACACTGTAGGGTGTGAGAGTGTAGGAGTGTGACAGTGTATTAGTGTGACAGTGTAGCAGTGTGACAGTGTATTAGTGTGACAGTGTAAGAGTGTGACAATGTATTAGTGTGACAGTGTAGGAGTGTGACAATGTATTAGTGTGACAGTGTAGGAGTGTGACAGTGTATTAGTGTGACAGTGTAGGAGTGTGACAGTGGAGTGTGACAGTGTAGCGTGTGACAGTATAGGAGTGTAACACTGCATTAGCGACAGTGTATGAGTGTGACACTGCATTAGTGTGACAGTGTAGGAGTAACACTGCATTAGCCTGACAGTGTAGGAGTGTGACGCTGCATTAGTGTGACAGTGTAGGAGTGTGACGCTGCATTAGTGTGACAGTGTAGGAGTGTGACGCTGCATTAGTGTGACAGTGTAGGAGTGTGACGCTGCATTAGTGTGACAGTGTAGGAGTGTGACACTGCATTAGTGTGACAGTGTAGGAGTGTGACACTTCATTAGTGTGACACTGCATTAGTGTGACACTGTATTAGTGTGACAGTGTAAGAGTGTGAGGTGTGAGAGTGTGAGTGTAAAGGTGTGATAGAGTGGGGGTGTATTGTTATGGGGTTTGACAGTGTGGGGGTGCGACAGTTTGGGGTTGTGACAGTGTGTGTGTGTGTGTGTGTGTGTGTGTGTGTGTGTGTGTGTGTGTGTGTGTGTATGTGTGTGTACTCACCTAGTTGTACTCACCTAGTTGTGGTTGCAGGGGTGTGTGTGTGATAGTGTGTGTGTGTTTGATAGTGTGTGTGTGTGTGTGTTTGTGTGTGTTTGTGTGTGATTGTGTGTGATTGTGTGTGTGATAGTGTGGGTAGTGTGTGCGGTAGTGACAAAATGGTGGTAGGCATCATTGTTTATATATATTATTCTTTATGTTATAGTATATGGAGGTTCTAACTGTCGGGTGATGTATTAGATTACTAACTGGATCCCTCGTGAAGGTACTTTAACCTGTCTGGTGAGCTTAAAATACTATCTCACCTCAACTGGAAGGCCAGCAAGGGTAAGCGATGATCATTGTTTGTAAACGGTTGTAAATACTAAGTATGTTATTGGTCTTAGGGATGCTAGGACGCATAACATAAGAGAATAAGCTAAAATTTATTTTGGTTGACACAGTTTATTTATTTACAGTGCCCCCGGATGATTCCTTGATGGGTCCTCCCGGATTCTCTGGAGAGCTGCCCAAAACTCTCTCTATTAAGGATGGTGAAGCCTTGTGCCTGAAGTGCACCGTCAAGGGTGACCCAGAACCCCAAGTATCTTGGTTCAAGGACGGAGAACCTCTCAGTTCTTCCGATATCATCGATCTCAAGTATCGCCAAGGTCTAGCGTCCCTCACCATTAACGAAGTGTTCCCAGAAGACGAAGGACTTTATGTATGTAAGGCGACCAGCTCCCTAGGGTCCGCGGAGACCAAGTGTAAGCTCTCTATAACTCCGATGGAGGCGCAGATTAACGGCAAGGGAGGCCGAGGCGATAAACTGCCTAGAATCACAGAGCATCTCATGTCGCACGAGGTCCAGGATGGCACTTCGCAAACACTCTCTTGTAAGATCGGCGGGGCCTCCAAGTTCGACGTGGTGTGGCTCCACAACGAGAAAGAGATCAAGCCTTCCAAAGACTTCTTATATGTGACTGAGAGAGACAACTATTTGCTCAAAATCGCCGAGGTCTTCCCCGAGGACGCTGGAACTTACACCTGTGAAGCATTTAACGACGTAGGCGAAACTTTCAGCACCTGTACACTCACCGTCATCGGTAAGTACACATATAAATCCATGATTACAATCGTTGTTCTACATCACTTACAGTGTAGAAATAGATGAAGTATGGAAGCTGTAAAATATACCCAAATAGCAGAGCAGTGGAACAGTAGTTTTTGTTTTTAAATTTACTTTATCATAGCTGCATTTTCCAAAGTAATAGTGCAATGGATTTTATCCTTTCTTTGTCGTGTTAGGTTGTTCCACAAGCTAGTAAAAATGTATAAGTATAAGCAGGTAATGTGTTTATCTCGTGATTAGCTAACGGAGGGTCGATCCTCTACTGCTGCTTGTGCTGAACATCATATATAAGTTTACAGCTCCCACAGCTAGGCAATAACATATTCCACAATATTTTTGAACTATTAATACATAAGGCTGCATTCTTCTCTACAGTCCCAGGAGAGGAGAAGAAACAACCAGCTTTCAAGAAATTCCCTAGGTCGCAGACGGTGATGGAAGGCAAACCGGCCACTTTCAATGTCAAACTCGAGAAAGAACCGCTCAAGGTGTCGTGGATCAAGGACGGCAAGCCTGTGGATGAGAGTTCACCGCGCTTCAAGTTCCTGCAGGAAGGCAAAAAGGACTTCACTCTGGAGATTCCCAGCTGCCTGCCAACGGATGTGGGCCAGTACATAGTGAAGGTCACCTCCAAGAAGGGCGAGACTACTGCAGCCTTCTCCCTCAACGTCCACACCACCGCCGACCTGTGATCTGTTCCCTCTTCCCCCTAAGGTATTGGATAATATACACTGTTAAATACACAGAGCTGAGTATGTTTCATTGTATATACATGGAGGTTTACTTTAATCTCCATATTAGAGATTAAAACCACCTTGACAGGCAGTGTACAGGTTACATATTTTTAACCTAATAAAAACACAAACCTATCTCTCAGTATAGCATTTCAACTCTTTATTTACTGTCTTGGTAAATAATAATAATAATAATAATGACAATAATGATCACAGTTATAATAATTACAATAAATTTTATTGCAGAGTGATACACATATTTTGTATATAAGAGAGTGGAAAATATTGTGCTCTATTTAAGGGAGTGCATATACACGTGGCAGTGATACGGAGTTACGGTATATGTTTATTATTTTGTATTCCTCGCATTTAGCATTATTATTATTATTATTATTATTATTATTATTATTATTATTATTATTACATTAATCAGGGGAGCGCGAAACCTGTAGGAGTAATACAGGGCCAAAGAAAGAAAGTAGCTCTAATTCTATGGACCACGAGCCCTACAGCGGCATCAAGATTTAACATTTTAGGCATTATTATTGTATTATTATTATTATTTTAGTTATTTTTATTATTATATCCATGGGGGAGCGCTTAACAAGTATGGGTTATGCAGTGCCAGAAATTATATTAAATGAGGTTCGATCTAAGGAAGGGATAATCGGTCTAATTTCTTGGATCAAAAGCCTCCCCTCATCGGTGTCAAGGTGTCATCCTTGGCTCCTCAAGTAGCTGTTGCTTAAGTGTGTCATTATAAGTGACTTGTTTAAAGACGATGAAGAATAGTTCGCATACGCAACTTTACACAGCGTAAGTAGCAGCAACTTCAGAGTAAGTAGCAGCAACTTCAGCGTAAGTAGCAGCAACTTCAGCGTAAGTAGCAGCAACTTCAGCGTAAGTAGCAGCAACTTCAGCGTAAGTAGCAGCAACTTCAGCGTAAGTAGCAGCAACTTCAGCGTAAGTAGCAGCAACTTCAGCGTAAGTAGCAGCAACTTCAGCGTAAGTAGCAGCAACTTCAGCGTAAGTAGCAGCAACTTCAGCGTAAGTAGCAGCAACTTCAGCGTAAGTAGCAGCAACTTCAGCGTAAGTAGCAGCAACTTCAGCGTAAGTAGCAGCAACTTCGAAAAACTTTTATATGGGAAAGCATTAAATGTTCTGAGTGATGCGACTGAGGTGAGAGTAAGGTGAGAGAAGTCATCTTAAAGGTTTTTACATTATTGTATATTATAGCAGGTTCAGTTGCGAAAGTCTAACATGAGTCAGCTGCAGTAATGCATATGGGGCAATTACTACTGTCATCGGCATTGCTTAGAATGACTTTTAGTTCATAGATAACAAATTCAGTATATTTTTCTACTCAAAATTGCACTGATCACTCAGATTTAACATTGATTTTTATTGTGCTATGTCTAATGTAATTTTGGAAGCCTTATGACCTCAACTCAGCGGTACGCGGCCATTAGTTTACATTTTAAAATAAATATTTCTTGTGAAAATTGTTATATTGTTATATTAACAAAAGAAAGCGTAGATTTATTTTAGTTGCACAACACATCTGAGCCAATCAACGCTTAGTTTACAGTCATGTCATGCGACTGTAAACTACTCCTGTGAAATCCCCTGTTCTCTCTCTCCCTATATTTCCAGTCTTTCTAATTTCAACAACTCTCTCCCTTCCTTAGACATTAAATCTACTTTTCTTCGCAGTAATCTAGTTCTTACCTCTCCTACCGCTATAGATGCTCCTGGTGTCTACTCTATTTCATAATATATCTTTATTTATTACAAGTACATGTACAAGGTATACAGTCCTAGCTGACATCAATGGCATACTACTATATAGAAAGCCGCTTGTTATGCTGAGCATTTCGGGCAAATTAGGTCAGTTTTGTCCCAGGATGTGACCCACACCAGTTGACTAACACCCAGGTACAAATTTTAAACTGATGGGTGAACAGGGACAGGGACAGCAAATGTCTTATGAAAACACATCCCTAATGTTTTTTCAGCCGGGCCGGAGGAGATTCGAACCCCGGACCTCAGTGTGTGCGCTAGAGATCGAACTACGGGACACCTTGTCCCCTCAAATACCTTGGAGAGACTGGTCGTTCTCTTTCTGACAGACTCAAAGAACACAAAAGAAGTGTTAGGAATGCCGACACCAATAATGCTCTTTTCTGTCATGTTAGAGATCATAGTCATCCTATAGACTGGTCTTCTGCTAAAACTGTCTACCTTGCTTCTAGCTTTCACAGTCGCCGTCTTGTTGAAGCTTCCCTTATACACAACTGCCTTCCTTTCTCGTTATATTATCAAATGCTCCAAACATCAGAACACTCGTGACCTAACCTGATCCTTTTTTCTCCCCCCCTCTTCTTTCCTATCTTTTCCCTTTTCTTTTTCCTTTCTTCGGCCTATTGTGCTCTGTTAGTCAGTTTCCCCACCCCCGCGTTTGGTGGGGGTTCTTAGCTTTCCCTCAGTACTCCTTTTTAAAACTCTCCTTAGACTGACCCCACTTCTACTTAGTCTTCTTCCCCCATTCCTCTACTATTGCTACTACCTTTAATTTTGCCTCCCTTCGTCCTTCACTCTCCCCTTTTTTCCCTCTTTTGCTACTTAAGTACTCTACTTTCTACTACCACTCTTTCTTCTACTACTATTTTCTCTACCTACCTACTTGTCACTACTTCCTCTTCTCCCTCTCGTCATCGTCCCTTTTCCCTCTCGCTTATATATACTGGTTACCTCACTCTTTTTCTATCAGTGTGACTTTGGAAATGGTTCAAGTCGCACCGAAACGTCGTTGTAAAGCTCCTCTCTCCTATGCTGGTTATTTGTTTATTGTTACCTTAGGTTATTTTAGGTTGGGTTAAATGGGATTCATCTCGATAGGTAATTTTTTTTATTTCCATAAAATATTTCATCTGAAAAACAAACTTAATATTTCACAATTCAAATTGTAATAAATGGCCAAAATCCGCAGAACAGTCGTCTATTTGTACCTTTAATTTTTTTAAGCAGCATTACTTTATAATTTTACAGAAATTATTTTTTTTGTTATATTGTCTTTGAAGATTGGACCACGTGGCCGCCATAGTCGCGTGAGTCTCGTGATGCTCCTCGAGACGACACCCGACTGACGAACTCCAAGGTCGTCGCTCAGCGAGTCTACCCTGGCTGAGTGCGCCCTAGAGCAAGCATTTTCATCGTGTTATATTGACTGTGTTCATGTTCGCTTCTGTGCTACATGTATTTTTCCTATGAGATGATTTATTATTAATACAATTATTAGATATAGCAAACCTGCTGGTGTGGAAGAGATGTGTCTGAGGCGAGAAAGAATTGCCACCATATCAAAGTTTTGTGAAAATATGTGGACTAGATGTATGTATTCAGTTTTATGTGAAATTCACAGCATTGTATATTGCTCCTGAACTGGGAACTCCGTGTATAGTTACTGAGGACTGAGCGAGAAGAACTGAGGCAATGTGTGCATGCACGAAGAGATGAACTCTGCGCACGTGAGGCCCCAGATCCCGCTGACCTCAGTCCACTGTTCAGATCTTTTTAACCCTTTTGATTCTTAATAGTGTTTTGTTCTGCGTCTTTATTAGTTTTGCCATACTCTAACCTCGGAAGGATGGAGCAACCCGCTCTTGCATGGGTTGCAATTGCACCACAACTCATATGACTGCGGGTTGTTTATCTTAACACCTCCGACTCTGTCTCTTTCTCTATCAACGCCTCTCACTCTTTACAAAGTTCCCGCCATGTTCTCGTCGTTGTACGTCATCAGCCTAAGCACCAATGATATAGGTCCCTGCGCTGTGCCCCATACTACGTCATCAGTCCATGAACCAATACACAACTACGATGACATGGTTGCCAATAGTAACGTATGTCAGTCTCTGATAACTGATGAGTATGGTACAGTGTGCTCAGATAGCACATACGTTAACTGTATGAGAATTGCCACTGTAACTTGTATAAGGCTTTTACGCGAGAAATATATGTGAATTTTATTATCTTGTGTTTCACTCTTCCTTCATATATATCCTTCTTATATGTTATATATTGACCACTTGCAATGTTTCGTTGAAAACTGATCAACTGTAAAGGATATCCGCCTTACATTGCCAATACTGGGATTTTATTGTAATGTGTGACAGTGAACTTGTATCCTCCAGTTTCCTATAGGTGACTTCCAGGGGTGTTACACTTAGTTCTTGTTCCCCCCCTCCCCCCAAAAAAAAAGACCGAGGATCTATAGAACACTTGCAATATTATAAAAAAAAGAAATGGTAAACCTACAAGGGTCATACAGAGCAGAAGGGCAGGGAGGGGTGCAGGGGTATTGGGTAGCAAGAGGGAGAGGGATTATTATTAGGTCATGTAGTGCAGCGGGGCAGGGGATAGTGCAGGGGTAGAGGGTAGCAAGAGGAAGAGGTAGAAAGGGCTGTGAGGAGTGCTAGAGACATCATCAAAATTTGTGCAGTAAATCATTTGCTGTTAAAAAAATCAATGAGGGAGTCTGGGTTAAAGGAGGGTCCATCAGCAAGAGGGGAAGGTAAAGTAACAGCATTAGAGTGGTGAAGATGTTGGAGGTAAATTCTGTGTGTTCGTTGATAGACTGGACAGTCTAACAGAATATAGCAAACAGAAACTGGAACCTGACAATTCTCACAGAGAGGGACAGGGAGCCTCTCCATGAGATACCCGTGAGTAAGACGAGTGTGGCCGATGTGAAGATGGGAGAGTGTAGTCTCCCAACCTCGACACTGATAACAAGACTGCCAGAAACCTATACTTGCTTTAATAGAATGCAATTTATGTAGCAGATCAGACCAAAGTTGTTGCCAACAGTTGCGAAGGTGGGTAGAAATCACAGCAAAATAGTCTGTGAATGGAACACCTCTATATGAAACTGGGAGGTCATGTACTGCCGACCGCGCAGCAGTGTCTGCCTGTTCATTGCCCTGTACGTCAACATGACCAGGGACCCAACAATAATATTTTTGTGCTTGCTAGAGATGCAGCGTAACCAAAGCTGGATACGAAGAACTAGGGGGTGAGGTGAATCAAATTTTCGTATAGCCTGTTAAGCACTAAGGCCGTCTGAAACTACCACAAATGGCGACACAGGCATAGATGCAATACAGATAAGTGCTACAAGAATTGCATACAATTCAGCTAATAAATGCCCTCGTACGATGCTGTCTGGAAACATTGCTGCAAATCCGACACCGTTAGAAGACTTGGAACATCAGTGTACACTGCGATGGCATGAGAATGAGACGAAGTGATTAAGAAAAAGAGAACGAGAAACAGCTGTAGTATTTGGGCTTTCGTGCATGGCAGTGGGGAAGAACAGACACGAACCATCGGAACTTCCCAAGGGAAAAGGGAAAAGTTGGATGCAACTGAATGCAAGTGGCAAATGAAGAGAAGACAAGAGGGAATATAAACAAAGAGAAAAGGGACGGAGGAAACGGGTGGCACACATAATGAGTTTCTACTAACATCCATTACCATCCTATATATGGAAGGATTGCGGAGGTCATAAGAGTGAACAAAATAGAGGAGGCAATGAGCGATCGGTCAAGGATGGAATATTCGCCTCTGCATTGAGGCTCTCAACAGGTGAAGAGCGAAAAGCACCGAGGTATAAACGTAATCCCTGGTGATAGATGGGATCAAGGCCAGAAAGTTGCAGAAGAGGCCGCTGAATATTTCTGGTCGCCATAATCTAGTTTCGAGAAAATTAGGGAAGAATGCAGTCAAAGGAGAGTTCTACGATCAGCCCCCTATGAAAGATGAGCAAGGATTTTAAGGAGGTTCAGCCGGCTATGACAAGTTGCCTTTAAGAAGGTAATGTGAGGTTTCCAGGATAACCGATGGTCAAACAGAAGGCCGAGAAACCTGACAGTATCACTTCTGGGATACGATAACCATACAGGTACAATGGATTATCAGGGAAGATAGAACATCTTGTGAAAGTAATTTGGTGTATTTTGTACTAAAAATTTAAACCCATGAGCAGGGGCCCAATTGGAATCACGGTTGACCGTATGCTGGAGAGAAACTGCAATGAGGTGACAGTCAGCGCCTGCACAAGCTATAGCAAAGTCATCAACATAGAGTGATGACCAAATATTAGATGGAAGAATAGATGCCAGATCATTTATAGCTCAGGACACATCCCTGGGGGACACCTTCAGCTTGAACAAAGTCCGGGGAAAGCATATTATTAACCCGAACACGGAAATGTCTCTCATATAAGAAGTTCTGAAGGAAAAATGGTAGGTTGCCTCGGAGGCCTAAGAGTGAGCTTGGGTCAAGATGTTATATCTCCAGTTGTGTCATATGCCTTCTCAAGATCAAAAAAAGATGGCCGAGTGGTTATTGGCAGTCATTACGCACATATATATCTAAATGGAGTAAGGGGTATATAATAGAACGGTTCTTACGAATGCCATATTGACTAGTTGAGAGACTATTGTGTGTCTCTAAATACCACATCAAACGTCTATTTACAAGACGTTCCAACACCTTGGAAACCGCACTGGTAAGAGCAATGGGATAATAGTGGGAGGCATCAAGTCCCGAAGTACCTGGTTTACGAAAAGGTAGTACAATGGCAGATTTCGACAGCTGGGGCAGTACTCCTTGCGACCAAATAAGATTAAAGACGTAAGAGGACCGCAAGGGCTGACGGATGTAAATGCTGGAGCATAGAGATATGAATGCCGTCCGGCCCAGCTGCCGATGATCGGCAGAGAGCTCAGACTCTCTGGCAGATTTAAAGGAAAGAAACTAGTGGCAGAGATGGAGCCCCTGAGAGAAACAGACAAGATGATGACCAAGTTCGGTGGCAACATCAAGAGGGTTAGCGACACTGGCAACCCGAAGGACGAGAGCCGGGTCGAGAGTGTATGTGCCACTCAGTTTCCATACCTTGTTTCCAGACTGCACTCAGAGGAAGCCGAAGTGACTGTAGAAACGTAATTCCGCCAACAAGTGCGTTTAGCTTCGTCCGCTTAAAATCAAGGAGACGCTCTGTGGTCCTATTGTACCGATATCTGCTCCACGCAGCGCGTTTCAAATGTACCACACGAGAACAGGCAGGAGACCACAAAGGCACACACCTCTGAGAATGCCTGCTCGAGGTTTGGGGTATAGAATGTGAAGCTGCGGTTAAAACTAAGGTCGAGAAGAGGTGTAACAGCTCATCAGTGGAGGACGAAAAAGGATCCTCACTAAAAACAGTATGACGCGAGTAAAGATCCCAATTCGCTTGGTCAAACTGCCAGTGTGGGCTGCGAGGAGGTGGTGAGTACGAATGAGAAGGATGATTGGAAAATGATCGCTGTCATGCAAGTCCGGGAGGACAGATCAGGTAAAGTCTAGTGCAGTTGAAGAAGAGCAAACCGAGAAATCGATGCAAGAAAGAGATTGAGTATGAGGATCAAAATAGGTGGGAGTACCAGTATTTAAAACATGGAGGGAGAGAAGTGAGAAAATCCTCCAACTGAATTCCACGAGGGTCACAGTGAGGCCACCCCCCTTCCCCAGAGGAAATGGTGGGCATTAAAATCGGTAAGTAACAGAAGGGGTGGCGGTAAGGAAGAAACCAGAAATGCAACATCTGGGAGAGATAATGCCCGAGAATGAGAGAGATAGAGAGAGAGAGTGGATGCGGGCTGCAGTGTTAGTATGAACAAAGAACTGATGGTATGGAATACCGGTGCATACAAGAAGTGCACTTTCATTAAAGGTTCCATTAGGAAAAGGATCCGATGAATATAATAAAACATAGCCCAAGATGGGAAGGATAAAGTGGAGCGTAATTTGGGTTCTTATAAACAAACAGGGGAAAACTGGGAGAGCAACACCTGAAGCTCACCCAGGTTACCCCTGAGGCCTCGAATATTCCACTGTAAATAAGCCATGATTTGCATAGAGAAGGACTAGAAGGGTTAGAAGAGTCCACATGTGGAGGCAGCGGAAAACTAACAAGCAGTGGAGGGTTGGAATGATGCGATGAAAGGAGTTGTGCAGATGGACAAGAGTGAAGAGCGACAGTGTCCATCAATGGTTTAGTCTTGGCAATGTAGTTGGAGATAGTTTTAATTGTTTCAGAGGACAAGTTGTATATGGGACGATAATGGAGGGTGAGTAAAGGACGGGGCGACGATGGAATTTACCAACGTGGGGGGAAGGGGGGTGCGAGAGGTTAGAGGTAACTTGAGAAGGAGCTTGGGAGGGGACAGGAGAGGAAGGTACTGTACGAGGGGGAGGATGGACCTCCACACTCACAACAGAATGAGGAGGAGGTAAAGATCCAGGTACTGAGACTGGATTTGTTGGACTTTGAAGTAGAGAGGCGACAGGAGGCTTTAACCATGGTTCTGGAATTGACAGGTCCAACGCCTTACCAATGAGCTACGGTACTTCTGTACGGTACTACAGTACTTCTGTACATGTATGTTGCTGTCAGAGGCACCAACTCTAAACCTACTGACTATTCCCCAGAGCCCAGGAGCTTTAGCAGTAAATCTATTCTTACCTCCCTCAAAGCTATATAATCTATGACCTCATTTTAAGCCTTAATAAACGACTGCAAATGAATAAATAAAAATGTGAGAAATTATGCAGGTAAATTTTACAGGCAATGTCCCGAATTATTTCACCCCCATAATTGTGAAGAAACTTTGATGCAGAGTCAAGTGGGACTATAATGACACTAGGTCACAATAATATCTCTCCTTTTTGCCCACTTTCTCAGTCCATCACGTCTCATACGTCTGGACCTTGAATTATTATTATTATAGTTCTTAAAATTATTTGAAAAATTTATGCCAGTAAGACTAACACTTGTGGACTGTATATTCGGCAATATCAATTACTTGACTTGAGTAATTTGCTTGGGTAATTTTACATAAATATTAATAAATGACATTAAAAAGTATAAAGAAGATTACCATATAACTCGCCAAATTAAAATTTGGCATCATATCCTAACGCCTCCCTTTCGGTAGGTCATTTATATTGGCCAATACAAATTAACATACCTGAAGTAAGAATTAATACTCTGAGAGGCGTACATTACGTGTGGTGTAAAGTTCATCAGTTTCTCACGATACCGCTTCTATTACACCTTAGTTAATTTCACTGGAAGATTCGACCGATTTCCAAATTCTTTGAGAGAGCCGACACTACCTCTCAAGACGGCTACCCGGGCATTATACCCGATTCAGTTTTCCTTTTATGACCTCTCCCCTTGGGTCAAATAGAGAGCCGAGACCAGCAGTCAACCTTCCACACCCGTGTCACCTCCACTGCCTGGCCTCCCTCAGTTACAAGCACTCACTCGCTTCCTCACAAGTAGTTTGGTAGTTTGTGTCTACCATTAATACTTCATATTTACATTACATTATGTTAACACTTCACATACACATTACTAATTATAGGAAAATTAAATTTTCCACAAGAAAGATGGAGAAAGGATTTGAACCGTGGTCCTGGGATTGGCATAAATTTGGTAAATTTGGGTTATTTCTAAAACACTAGGGCTAAGGGATATTTTAAACAAGAACCCTAACATAGTTGAACTAAAACCAAACCAACAGCGTGGAGAAGAAACTAAGTTGGGGAAGCAGTGGATGCGGGATCCACATTATAGATATAAAAAAAATAAGTCTACAGAAATTAAAAACAGTACATGAAATAATGAAACTTTAATGGTAAAAATATAAAATAAAGAGGAGACAGTCATGGTAAGCAATACATATAGCCCACAGTGTAATAATGCATACAACCCACAGTGTAATAATGCATACAACCCACCGTGTAATAATGCATACAACCCACAGTGTAATAATGCATACAACCCACCGTGTAATAATGCATACAACCCACTGTGTAATAATGCATACAACCCACCGTGTAATAATGCATACAACCCACAGTGTAATAATGCATACAACCCACAGTGTAATAATGCATACAACCCACCGTGTAATAATGCATACAACCCACCGTGTAATAATGCATACAACCCACCAGTAATAATGCATACAACCCACCGTGTAATAATGCATACAACCCACCGTGTAATAATGCATACAACCCACCGTGTAATAATGCATACAACCCACAGTGTAATAATGCATACAACCCACCGTGTAATAATGCATACAACCCACAGTGTAATAATGCATACAACCCATCGTGTAAAAATGCATACAACCCACCGTGTAATAATGCATACAACCCACCGTGTAATAATGCATACAACCCACCGTGTAATAATGCATACAACCCACCGTGTAATAATGCATACAACCCACCGTGTAATAATGCATACAACCCACCGTGTAATAATGTATACAACCCACCGTGTAATAATGCATACAACCCACCGTGTAATAATGCATACAACCCACCGTGTAATAATGCATATAACCCACCGTGTAATAATGTATACAACCCACCGTGTAATAATGCATATAACCCACCGTGTAATAATGCATACAACCCACCGTGTAATAATGCATACAACCCACCGTGTAATAATGCATACAACCCACAGTGTAATAATGCATACAACCCACAGTGTAATAATGCATACAACCCACAGTGTAATAATGCATACAACCCACAGTGTAATAATGCATACAACCCACCGTGTAATAATGCATACAACCCACCGTGTAATAATGCATGGAAGAGAAAAGAAATTGTGAAGATAAATAAAGGATTTCATAATACACTAAGAAATTATAAGAACGATAAGGAGAAAGTTAGTTCAATTTAGAAAATTTTATCAAGAAAAAAAAATAAGTTGTCCGAGATGCTGGAAATACAAATTAATGAGCAATAGAATTCCTTAATGTAATGACTCTTAATACATCACTATATTAATGAGGTGACCACTAAGACAGAGCAACACAATCACTACTAAACCATATTAAGAAAACATTTATTTTAAACACTTATAAATCGCTTACAAAAGTTATCATGTTTTAGTGTAAAGTTAATATTTATATTTTAATCAGGGGAAGCGCTAGACCCGTAGGCGTCATTTTAACTTCTAGGAATGGGTGGCATTTAGGCTTGATCCAAGGAAGATGACCAGTTTCTTGGATCAAGAGCCTCTCATCTGAACCGAAGCACCTACACTGAGGGTATCTAGTGAAACATTCTGAAAATATAACCCAAACAACGAAACAAAAATAAATAGGAACGATGAAAAGTAAAACAGAATATGAAAATAGAATATTGCAAGAGAAAGATGTATATAATTTATAGAGTTCTATAACCTCCCATGAAGAGGTTACAGTCACCCTGGGAAAAGAAACTTACACCTCACCGTGTTAATTAAACAACTGCGGTCACTGGGTAGGAACAAGGAATAAGTTTAAACATTGATAATTACAAATTAAAATTGTAAGCATTTGGTAAAAAGAGAAGCCACACATTAACTTACATTTATTAAAAATACAGAGAAAAATAAGATCCTCTCGTAGTATGATATAAGTTGCCTAAGTATATTGCCGTTTTTGTACGTTTGTTGAAATACTTCATTTTAAGTATTTTTAATCTAGGGGCTATTTTCTTGGGTCCTTCACTTCCACTGTAACAATTGTTGCTTAGAGGTTCGACTTGATGTCACATTCCAGCTATCACCAGGACAACATTTTAAGGGGACGTTTAGAGAAAAATAAAAGACAGCACTTCAGTGCGAAATAATATTTCTGTTCCTTTTTCTATCTGTAATAACTGAAATCACTGATTAAAAAAAAATCTTATTTTAAAGGACTTAACCTATATTTAACATATTAAACTGCATACTAGCATATATCTCATTCAACAAACAGAACATGTTTACACACTACTAGTGGAATTATAAATTATCCCAAGATAATATGCGAAGATATTATGTAAACACTGATTTTTAAATAATAAAAAAAAATATACCACAATTTTTAAAGTGTGAAAACAACGTACCAAAAATACTGACATTTATAGATTCTGCAGAAAAAAACATTGCCAGATTGTATAACAAAATATTTACACACGAGACAACAGGAATTATTATATTCAAAATATACGTTAAACCCATGTGAGTTATTAGGAGTAAATATATAATAAAATAATACAACTAAATTGTGACACGAGGTTGGTTATGCTATGACCATGATAAACATTATGTTGAGCTGTAGTACCAATAGGAATCTTAATTTTCCTGGGTACCACAGAGAGAAGAAAAATTATTACATGTTTTTCTCTAATATATGAACAACATTAATTATGAGAAAATAATAATATACTGATAAAGTCATACGTAAGTGAAATACAAAAATAGGTTGCACACACACACACATATATATGTATATATATTCACATATAGGCAATTGTACAGTTAATTAAAAAAATTTAAGCCTATCAGAAGGTTTCTCCAAAATGAAGGTAAAAATTAATGCTTTAATGAAGATATAAATTCCTTTGCTTAAAAAGAACTACTGAAAAGGCACTAAACGTTGTCTATAATAATACATATGTGCATTTAAGAACTTTAATCTTAAATAACGTTAACATATTTACGTTCTGGCATACAAACACCAAGAACTTAGCTCGTGGTGTTTGTATGTGATGTGTATACATATGTGTATGACTCGCAAAATCGTATTACATAACAGCAAACAAATCACAGAACGAGTGTGGCTCGAACCCATGGCATAAACAACTTTAAAACTCTCAGGCCAGTGTGTTAACCACTGGACCAGCTGGCACTAATAGCATTCATCCTTCCTATTCGTCATAGGAAGGTTAATATGGGCTCCACTGTGACAAATGTTGGTGTGGGATTCGTCTGTGAAAACCTGCATTTGTGGTCACAGTGGGGCCAATAGTAGCCTCCCTATGGTGTACAGAAATATACCTTGTAGGATGAATCTTTTTAGAGCCAGCTGGCCCAGTGGTTAGCGCGCTGACTTTTAGGAATCACCTGGCATGGTTTAGACTCCCACCCATTCTGTTATTTATAGGTGATTACAACTAGATAATTATCTCTCTAATTAGATGAGCTTCTGCCATTATCAGTAACAATAATGATACATCAAACTGTGTTTGCTAAAAGTGGCATTCATTCCTTACCGCATTAAGACAGCACTGAGGCCCTTAGAATTTTTGCTCATTAAAATATCCAGTACAAGAAACCTTAAAAATAAACTTAGAAACACGAGAAGACTTTGATTACAAGTGACATTTACAGTCGAAGGAGAACCTGAAGGAACGACTGAGATCTCAGTTTGAGCAGTCAGGAAGAAAAGAACCTGAAGGAGCGACTGAGTTCTCAGTTTGAGCAGTCAGGAAGAAAAGAACGTGATGGAACGACCGAGTTCTCAGTTTGAGCAGTCAAGGAGAAAACCTGAAGAATGGCTTTTTTCACATTATTTCTATATTAACAGAACGCGTTAAATCCTCTTGGGGCATGCGAGGCAGTTTTAATCCAAGTGGAGGAGAGGTTCAGTTCCTTGCATCAAGAGCCCCCCAGTAGCAACAAGCAGCCTTCTGCTTGAGTGGTCAGCAAGGAAAGAAAATACAAGAGATTTTATAAGAACAGAATGAATCAATGTTCAGTAATTCGCTAAACTAAATTGAGCAGAGTGGAAAATATAGTTAAAAAAAATCTTTAAGGAATGGACGAGTTCTCAGCAAGTTCAGTTCATAGTTCCGAGAGGACTGTTCATTACTGGTGTAGAACAGACGGTTCACAGAGATGGGGTGGTTCGCGGTTCTGTGGTGATTCAGTCGTAGTTAAAACTGTTCACAAGGCGCTAGGATATGTTCAAATTTTCAGAAATATAATTACCACATCCTCCGTTTCAAGTACCCAAGAATTTATAGTTTATTATACAAAACAAACGGACAGACACTGACAGACGGACGGGCAGACAGACAGACACACACACACACACAGGCAGCATTAAACAATACACCAGTCATGCAAAAGATTATCAGGAAAGGAGTGGTGGGTAGACTGCATTTTCTTGGACAATAAGAAGATTTTCGACAAAATTCCGCATAATAAATTATTGCAAAAGCTAGAGGACCAGGCAGGAATAACAGGAAAGACACTGCAATGGATCAGAAAATAACTGACAGGAAGGAAACAGGGAGTGATGGAACGTGACGAGGTGGCAGAGTGGGTACCTGTGACGAGCGGGGTTCCACAAGGGTCAGTCCTAGGACCGGTGTTGTTTCTGGAATATGTGAATGACATGACGGAAGGGTGTCAGAGGTGCCTTTGTTTGTAGACGATGTGAAGCTAATGCAGAGAATTCAAACGGATGAGGATCAGGTAGGACCACAAAGGTATCTGGACAGGCTGCAAGCCTTGTCCAACAATTGGCTCTTGGAGTTTAACTCTACCAACTGCAAAGTCATGAAGATTGGGGAACGTCAAAGAAGACTGCAGACTGAGTACAAGCTAATGGGCCAAAGTCTGCAAACCTCACTCTAGGAAAAGGATCTTGAGGTGAGTATCATACCGAGCACATCTCCTGAGGTGCACATCAACCGAATAGTTGTTGCAGCATACGGGCGCCTGGCAAAGCTAAGAATAGCGTTTCGACACCTGAGTAATAAGTCATTCAAGACACTGTACACTGTGTACATCAAGCCCATATTGGAGCATGCAGCACCAGCATGAAACCTATACCTAGCCAAGCACGTCAAGAAATTAGAGAAAGTGCAAATGCTTGCAACAACACTGGACCCGACGCTAAGGGGGTATGTCTTACGAGGAGAGGTTAAGGAAAATCAACCTGACGACACTAGAGGACAGGAGGTATAGGAAGGGACATAATAACGACATATAAAATACTGAGTGGAATTGACAAGGTGGACAGGGACAGGATGTTTCAGAGATGGGACACAGCAACAAGGGATCACACCTGGAAGTTGAAAACTCAAATGAGTCACATGGATGTTAGGAAGTGGAACAATCTGGAGAGTGATGTAGTGGAGGCAGGATCCATTCATAGCTTTAGAAGAGATACTATAAAACTCATGGAGCAGGGAGCGTGTGGTCTTAGTAATGACCAGTGAAGAGGCTGGAGCCAGGAGCTGTGAAGCGACCCCTCCAGACAATCTAAAACATACAAAGCAACTGTTCCCAGACTTTTCCTTAGTAACTTAGAAAATATGAAATTTATCTTCAGTAAAACTTAAAGAATATCGTTAAGTAACTTGCTTGGTAACTCGCATTTATATTCGTCGTAGTTTAATGTAAAAACAAAAAACAGAGCCTGCCACGCAGGCCGCCATTCAGGCAGGAGCCAGCCAGCGTCAGGTAGAAAGGTTGGAGGCAGGGTAGGAGGAAGAAAGGGAGAGAGAGAGAGAGAGAGAGAGAGAGAGAGAGAGAGAGAGAGAGAGAGAGAGAGAGAGAGAGAGAGAGAGAGAGAGAGAGAGAGAGACAGAAGCATCTAAACCCTCTAGCTAGCCTGGCATCAAGGTAGCTAGCCAAAAAAAATAAATATTTAGAAACAAGTTTAACTACGACTTCAAGAGAAAATGGCTATGAATGAACATCTCAACTCCGGTTATCTGATGGAGAGGAGTGTGGTCAGCTGGTGGAGAGGAGTGTGGTCAGCTGGTGGAGAGGAGTGTGGTCAGCTGGTGGAGAGGAGTGTGGTCAACTTGTGGGAGAGAGGAGTGTGGTCAACTGGTGGAGAGGAGTGTGGTCAGCTGGTGGAGAGGAGTGTGGTCAGCTGGTGGGAGAGAGGAGTGTGGTTAGCTGGTGGAGGGTAGTGTGGTCAGCTGGTGGAGGGGAGTGTGGTTAGCTGGTGGGAGAGAGGAGTGTGGTTAGCTGGTGGAGGGTAGTGTGGTCAGCTGGTGGAGGGGAGTGTGGTTAGCTGGTGGGAGAGAGGAGTGTGGTCAGCTGGTGGGAGAGGAGTGTGGTCAGCTGGTGGAGAGAGGATGTGGTCAGCTGGTGGGA
>WNWK01001070.1:280000-330841 GCA_009830355.1 Cherax destructor | reverse complement strand
ATTTTAACGCCTGGAATGGAAGGTTATGGGGATGGGTGAATGTGTTTTACTCTTGAAACATTTAGATGTTATTTTCTAATAATGGCTGTTATTTTATTGGTGATTTCTGCAGAAGTACGAACGTACCCTCCAGCTGTGTGTGTGTGTGTGTGTGTGTGTACGGTATGTATTCTTCAGTTCAAAATCACTTTTTCATGGTTTCCGGGATTCAGTTCCAGCTCCTGAGTCCCGTTCTCTAACGTTATTCTTCCACGTACATTTCTTCTTGATGTTTTTCCCATCTGTCGTATCTACTCCTGAAACTATATATGGAATCTGTCTCTGCTACCGGATTACCCAGCACATCCAACGTCATCTCCGCCAGCATGCTGAATACTGATTCCTAATAATTCCTGGTGTTTCTGTATCTATCATTAGCAATAATATTAAGAGAGAAGTAAATAATGAAACTGGTATGGGAATGCAGTTAGAAGCCTGAGTAGATCTATCGCCCACTATGATAGCTTGGACGTAGATGAGGTCGCTTATGGAGCAACTTCCAATGTGAGCAGATTGACTGATGCTGCAGTAGCCTGACTTAGGCTTGGTTACAAGTACTTCTGGCACTTTGCAAGTCACAAAGAGGATCAAACCAAATTCGAAGACTGCGGCCAGCACTATGGTAACTATCTTGAACACTATATGCTTTATTGTACATAATTGAGGAATATAGAGATATATATATTATAATAGCCTTTGTGGTATGTCAAGATATTAAAAATATGTTACCAGACATATTAAGCAAATTTCCTAAATTTGTTTGCAACAGATAAGTCAGCTGAATATCTAAATGAAGATGGAACTCGTGTTAATCCTTTTTCAGGCCTAGTTCTTAGGCCTTTCGTGTATCCATCCTTCTACAGGATGGATATGAGATGTCCAATAAACTAGCCGCTTCGTGGGCAAAATATCTAATCTCGTTCTGTCTGTCTGTCTCTGTCTGTCTGTCTCTCTGTCTCTCTCTGTCTCTCTGTGTCTTTCTCTGTCTGTCTGTCTGTCTGTCTCTCTCTCTCTCTCTCTCTCTCTCTCTCTCTCTCTCTCTCTCTCTCTCTCTCTCTTTCTCCTTGTTTATCCTTTCTCTCTGTCTTTATCCGGTCTCTTTTTTTCTGTATTTATCCCTTCTTTCTCCCCTTTTATCGCTCCCTTCTCTCTCTCTTTGTTTATCCTACCCACTTTCCTTTCTGTTTAACCTCTTCCCTCTTCTTTCTATTTCTTCCCTCTTTCTCTGTTAGCTTCTTCCTCCTCCTCTCTCTCTCTCCCCATGTTTATCACATCACCTTCCCCTTCAGTGTTTACTCTCCTCCTTCTCTGTGTGTTTATCTACATATATTTTTGTTTGCTTTCATGTACAACTTTCTCCATGTGAAATCTCTCTGAAAGGAGTTCACTGTAATATTACGTTCTTCTGAACGCTCATTCATGGGTTCACAGTAGTACTGCGTTCCTCTGAACGTTCATTCATGGGTTCACAGTAGTACTGCGTTTCTCTGAACGTTCATTCATGGGTTCACAGTAGTTCTGCGTTCCTCTGAACGTTTATTCATGGGTTCACAGTAGTACTGCATTCCTCTGAACGTTCATTCATGGGTTCACAGTAGTACTGCGTTCCTCTGAATATTCATTCATGGGTTCACAGTAGTACTGCGTTCCTCTGAACGTTCATTCATGGGTTCACAGTAGTACTGCGTTCCTCTGAACGTTCATTCATTGGTTCACAGTAGTACTGCGTTCTTCTGAACGTTCATTCATGGGCTCACAGTAGTACTGCTTTCCTCTGAACGTTCATTCATGAGCTCACAGTAATACTGCATTCCTCTGAACGTTCATTCATGGGTTCACAGTAATACTGCATTCCTCTGAACGTTCATTCATGGGTTCACAGTAGTACTGCATTCCTCTGAACGTTCATTCATGAGCTCACAGTAATACTGCATTCCTCTGAACGTTCATTCATGGGTTCACAGTAGTACTGCATTCCTCTGAACGTTCATTCATGGGTTCACAGTAGTACTGCATTCCTCTGAACGTTCATTCATGGGCTCACAGTAGTACTGCGTTACTCTGAACGTTCATTCATGGGTTCACAGTAGTACTGCTTTCCTCTGAACGTTCATTCATGAGCTCACAGTAATACTGCATTCCTCTGAACGTTCATTCATGGGTTCACAGTAGTACTGCATTCCTCTGAACGTTCATTCATGGGGTCACAGTAGTACTGCATTCATCTGAACGTTCATTCACTACTTCACTGTATAATCCCGAGTGATCATTAAGAGTTTTATTGTATGACCCGGGAAGATAATTAAAGTGGTTTAGTGCCTCCTTCTGGAGAGAGAGAGAGAGAGAGAGAGAGAGAGAGAGAGAGAGAGAGAGAGACACACACACACACACACAGACAGACAGACGAAAAAAATATATTTCATTGTGTTTGTTTATTATTAAATTACTGTAAACTTATCTAAAATATATTTAGTTGGATTAGGCTAAATTAAATTGAGCTTGTTATAATAAGGTTAGGTAAGTTTTCTAATGTGCTTTTGGTACAAAATTATTAATTTTTACATTAACATAAATGAAAAAAATATATCTTTAAACGTTTAAGAGAAAATTTTAGAAAAGACTTAATTTTGAACAAGTTCTTGCTAACTGACCAGTTTTACATATTCGGCCGGACATTATACACACACACACACACACACACACACACACACACACATATATATATATATATATATATATATATATATATATATATATATATATATATATATATATATATATATATATATATATATAATACAAACAACCTCAGTGGGAGATTTTCTTATTCATTTCTGTAACTTTGCAAGCTCCTGACGAAGTGTTGATTGCAAGACGAAAGAACTAGAACTATTATTAAGCTCCCCCTGTGGTGGTTTTGCATTATGTATCGCTTGTTCGCGATTCTTTTATATATGTATATATAATGGAGGGACGGGGGTAAAGGAGATTTTGTGTGCGAGGGGCTTGGACTTCCAGCAAGCATGCGTGAGCGTATTTGATAGGAGTGAATGGAGAAAAATGGTTTTTAATACTTGACGTGCTGTTGGAGTGTGAGCAAGGTAACTTTTATGAAGGGATTCAGGGTCGGACTTGAGTCCTGGAGATGGGAAGTACAGTGTCTGCACTCTGAAGGAGGGGTGTTAATGTTGCAGTTTTATAACTGTGGTGTAAGCATATCTCCGGCAAGACAGTGAGTGAATGATGAAAGTTTTTCTTTTTCGGCCACCCTGCCTTGGTGGAAGCGGCCGATGTGTTAATAAATATATTTATATATATATATATATATATATATATATATATATATATATATATATATATATATATATATATATATATATATATATATATTCCTCCTTACCTTACTCTCTTTAGACATATTTCTTGCCTTCTCTATCCCTTCAAATCGTCTTCCATCACCTCCTCTACGACGTCTCTCTCTCTCTCCCTATTCTCCCTCTCCCTTTTCCAACTCGCTTCTCTTAGTCTCCTCTCCCACGCTCCTTCCATAACCCCCTTCCTCTACCCTTACCCTTCCCCGTCTCCTTATCCTGGGTACCATCCTCCTTTTCCCCTCTTCTTATCTCTCCTTCCTCCCAATGGGTGTTACTTCCCCTCCCAGTGGGTGTGCCTCTTCCATTCCAGTGGGTGTCTTCCTCCTTTCGGGGGGTGTCTTCCCCCTCTCCTGAGTGTCGTCTTCGTCTTCTTTGCTCATGAAAGAAGTCGCCGGGGGCGTCTTGGAGATCTCGGTAAAGGTTCTTTCTTACTCATTACCCCAGCAGGGGGAGGAAGAGGAGGAGGAGGGGTTGGAAAATAGGGGAGGGGAGGGGAGGGGAAGGGAGGTGGGGAGGGGGATCTTCCCTTAGAGAACCTCTTAATAAAACACACAACTTTCTCATTATTCTTGACCTCTGACGAAGGATGAGAGGGGATGGGGTGAAGAAGAGGGAGGGGGAAGAGGGGACAAGAGAGGGAGAGGAAGGGGTAGGAGAGGGAAAGAAAGGAGGCAGGAGAGGCAGGGAAAGAAGGGAAAGGAGAGCAGAAGGAAAGGAAGTAGGTAGGGAAAGGAGGGGAAAGAGATATTGGAGAAGAAAGAAGGCTTGTGAAGGGAAAGGGAGACATAGGAGGAAAAATTATTGAAAAGGACGTTGAAGCAAGGCAGAGATAATGAAAGAAAGGAAAGTAATTTGAGAGAAAGAGAAAGGAAGAAGGAAGATAGTGAGATAGGGAGTGATGGAAGAGGAATGGAAAGGAATAAAAAACAGGGAGAAATGATGGGTAGTGATTGCAGGGGAAAATTGAAGTGAAGGGAGAAAGATAGATTAGGAGAAGAGTGAGATGAAGAGAAGAGTGAGGTGGAGGAGGAGAGTGAGGTGGAGGGAAGGAAACGGAAGATAGGGAGGGAAGTATGGTGTAGAGAGATGGGAAAGGCATAAAAGAAATTTGACCTCCACTAGGCTCCTTCCTGAGTCACTCCATGTGTACACTAACTGAAGTACACTGAAGAAACTTTTCCCCGTGAAACTCAGGTTAACGTGAAGCTCAGCTTTCCAGATGAGTCCACTTGTTCTGTTCCCTGCCTTATCAAACACTTGTTTCCCCCATCAGCTTAACTTCTCCGGTCATCTAGTGACGAAAGCTCCAACACTTGCTTCCCCATCAGCTTAATTTCTCCGGCCACCTAGTGACGTAAGTTCCAGCTTTCCTGATCATATCTTCGTACCCTGGCCTCTCAGTTTTGGAATCCGTCTTTAAAAATCACTGAGATTCTTCTTTTTTTTTTTTTGAGGGCTCCATGCTGGGACCAAGTACTCGCGAATTGGTCTTATGTACACGGATCTATCTGAATGTTTGTTCAGATTCCTAAAGCTTTGCTGTCTGAATAGCGCTGAATAAATCACAGTGGTTTATCGCATTGCATAAATTTATTAGAAATTAGCTGCCTCTAAACCATGCATATATTTAGCAGCTGTTCATCTGACGCTGACAGTGTTCGGTGAATGTTCACCTCAGGAGAGACGTTTGGTGTGATGTTCACTTTCTTTTCTCGCTAAATTTCTGCTTTCTTAGTCTCGCAGAAAGTACACTATTTCTGGCCTCCCTCCCTCTTGATGTCATTATCTTAATCTTGAATTATGTGGGTTTGAACTCTAGTAGCCACTTGTTGGCCATCTCCTGCGGATTGTTCACTCCTCCTTTATCATTATTCTGTACATTTTGTTTCTCCTTTATCACTCCAACCTCGCTTATCTAGGTTAATACGGCCCCTGTGAGGGGTCGTGTCAAGCTTCATCCATCTCTCTCCTGATTTATCTATCTTACCTTTTTAAACCCATAGTGCAATATATATATATATATATATATATATATATATATATATATATATATATAATACTGTTTTTGACGGTGACTTATTAACTTAATTTTTCTTATTTTCTCCTTTACTACGAACGAATTCAGAGGGAATCTATTAAAAGTATTATCAAAATATTCTCGTATAATCGGCACACTTTATTACTATGGTATATCATAATGTATCGTTGCTGTTAATGATAAATGGCCATGTTAGATAAATATCCACTTAGAAGCAGAAGGAAAGATAGGGTGAAATTTGAGTTGTGTTTCTGCTGAAGAGGGCCTCAGTCGGAGGTCGAAATGTACAGTTGCCATTTAACTCCTGTGTTTTTTTTTTATGTCCCTCTGTTCATTTTCTGTTCTCCATTATATAAACACCATGATAAGGGTAATCATATATGGTATACTCAATGGCCTCATGTCTTCATTACTCTTTTGTCCCCACCAGACATGCTTGTGACATGTGTCGAGACATGACTTAGTGTGGCTTAAGTTTAGGCATCCCTTGTCACCAATTGATCAACCAATCTGTTTTTGCTCGCTGCCCGAATCCAGACATAACAATTACAATCCGTCAGATCAAGAACTTTAATGTCCAGTTTTTTTCCTGAAACGTTTTACCTCTCTTCCGGAAAATATTTCTCATCTCAGTTGACGAGAAACTGATGAGTCGTAGAGCAGGGATGTTGACATAGTGCTCTCTAATTGTGCCTGTCGCTCTCCTGCACCATATTTCATTTGTTCTGCGCTTTTTTTCCGTATCTTTCACTCCAGTAAGTTTTTATGACAGTGTGTTAACTTAGGATCTTATCTTTCAAATAATTTCCATGTACAGATTATCAGAAATCTATCTTGTCTCTAACAGGGAGTACATTGCAGTAAGTACATTCCTGAGAGCACATTTCAGAGAGTACACTTCTGAGACTACATTTCGGAGACTACATCCTAGAGAGACCATCCCAAAGAGAACGTTCCAATGAGTACATTCCAGAGAGTATATTCCAGTGAGCACATCTTAGAGAATACACTCCAGTACGCACTTTCCAACGAGTACATTCCGGAGAGTACATTACTAGTGGTTGTCTGGCGGCCATGCGGGTCCTCATAATAAATTGGCAATTATCTTTGTAACTGGTAATACTAATTCATCTGTTCCGCTGTACTGACTCCTTCCTTCGTCTCTATCTATTCCTTTTCCCCTCTCATTCTCTTCTCCCCACACTCTTCTCTACCCCTCTTTGTCTCATCTACTTTTCCTCTTTCATTAATTCCTTCACCATACCCTATTCCCTCATTCCTCCCTTCCCGTCACCTTTCACCCCTCGCTTATTTCAGCCTCGAATAGACAACAACAGGCTGCAATAGACAATACCAACAGGATAGGATAGACAATAACAGGCTGGGATAGATAGTAACAGGCTGGGATAAATAGTAACAGGCTGGCATAGATAGTAACAGGCTGAGATAGAGAGTAAGAGAATGGAATAAACAGTAACAAGCTGAGAAGAGCCATGATACTACTGGGTCGTAACGTTGGGAGTTAGTGTGGAAGGTCGTGTAAATGCAGTCAGTGGAATACTTACACGGAGAGAACAGCGTGGACGTACATGGCACATCTACATGCTAGCTTTAAGAAGAGGTATGATAAAGCTCATGGAGCAGGAAGTGGACCTAGTAGCGACCAGTGAAGAAGCAGGGTCAGGAGCTATGAATCGACCCCTGCAACCACAATTAGTGAGGTGAATACAGACACAGACACACACACACACACACACTCGCTTCACGCACGGAGGGCCCGGGTTCTATTCCCGACGGGGCGGAAACATTTCGAAGTGTTTCCTTACACACACACACACACATACATACAACAGGCCTAGTGTCAAATCGACATGTGCCTAGGACAAAATGGTAACTAACACACACACACACACACACACACACACTATATACACCCGAGGGCAAAGAAGACCGTCGACAGAGTATAGGCTAGGCGGCCAAAGACTGCAAACCTCACTCAAGGAGAAAGATCTTGGGGTGAGTATAATACCGAGCACGTCTCCGGAAGCACACATCAACCAGATAACTGCTGCAGCATATAGACGCCTGGCAAACCTGAGAATAGCGTTCCGATACCTCAGTAAGGAATCGTTCAAGACTCTGTACACCGTGTACGTCAGGCTCATACTGGAGTATGCAGCACCAGTTTGGAAACCACACCTTGTCAAGCACGTCAAGAAATTAGAGAAAGTGCAAAGGTTTGCAGCGAGGCTAGTTCCAGAGCTAAGGGAAATGTCTTACGAAGAAAGGTTAAAGGAAATTGGCCTGACGACACGGGAGGACAGGAGGGTTATGGGAGACATGCTAACGACATACAAAATACTGAGAGGAATAGATAAGGGGGACAGAGACAGGATGTTCCAGAGAGGGGACACATAAACAAGGGGTCACAATTGGAAGTTGAAGACTCAGATGAGTCATAGGGATGTTAGGAAGTATTTATTCAGTCATAGAGTTGTCAGGAAGTGGAATAGTCTGGCATGTTATGTAGTGGAGGCAGGAATCATACATAGTTTTAAGATGAGGTATGATGAAGCTCATGGAGCAGGGAGAGAGAGGACCTAGTAGCGACCATTGAAGAGGCGGGGCCAGGAGCTGAGTCTCGACCCCTGCAACCACAATTAGGTGAGTACACACACAATGTTTCAGAGAATGGTAAACAACAACAAGGGGTCACAATTGGATGTTGAAAACTCAGACGAGTCACAAGGGTGTTAGGAAATATTTCTTCAGTCATAGAGTCGTCACTAAATTTAACAATCTGGAGAGTGATGTAGTGGAGGCAGGATCTATACATAGCTTTAAGAAGATAAAGCTCTTGGAGCAGGGAGAAAGTGGACCTAGTAACGACCAGCAAAGAAGCGGGGCCAGGAGTTGTAAATCGACCCCTACAACCACAAATAGGCGAGTACAAATAAGTGAGTACACACAGACACACACACCTGTGTACTCGCCTGGTGGATTACAAACAATACTGCTACACGCTACAAAATCCTTCCCTCCAGCCTAGCTGGTAGATTACTGTGTTACAAGCCAATATCGAGAGCAACGCTAACTGGCATTCCACTAGTCCGGCAAAATGTTTGTTATTCAGATCAATTCGCAACATAGTCGTTCCACGGCCGTTCCGTCAGTTAATTATCCGTACTGTCTCGCTGAACGGCACAGAGCTAACTAATGAACCAGTTGTCCTGGAGAGCGAGCGTTTTCTCTGGGTAACTGCAGTTGAGTACGTTCTGGCCTGGGGAAAGGGGTTTAAAAGAGACGTTCAGTAGCTCATTGCACCGATTCGTCCGATGCTATAGCCAAGCTCATGATCCGGGAGAGGTTTGCTCATAAATCTTGATTAACCAGCTACCCATATCACATACTGTTTGAACAATTTAACCAGAAACTCTAGTACATTTATTTTCCCGCAATACCTCGTGAACTTTGCCTAACCTGACACCGTCAAGGCAAACTGCCTTCTGTTTTAGGTCACGAAAAGTAAAACAAGCCGTGGCTGAGCTGAAGCTGGTGGAGGCTTGATCCTCCGTCCGCTGATCGTGGGTTGCTCTACTTCCTTCCACTCGCCGCAGATAATCTTACTCCCCGCAGTCATTTGTGTGTGTGTGTGTGTGTGTGTGTGTGTGTGTGTGTGTGTGTGTGTGTGTGTGTGTGTGTGTGTGTGTGTGTGTGTGTGTGTATTGTCTCATATTTTCCTGGCTGGCTTCTGAGAGTCGTCGCCACAAACACCTTGATCGCTTTGGTTGTCAGAGTCCAGTCATGTTTTACCTGAAGTGATAGACAGACAGTGATGAATGGCCGAGGGTGAATCACTCATAATTCCTCCTCCTGCTCCTCCTCTTGCTCCTCCTCCTGCTCCTCCTCTTGCTCCTCCTCCTGCTCCTCCTCCTCTTGCTCCTCCTCCTCCTCATGCTCCCCCTCCTGCTGAGAATAGTTTCGTAACTTCCATCAATCACACATGTGGTCATGATAATAAATTAGAAAATTTAGAATAATTTGAAGGTTGAAGAAAATGAACGCACCTTCTGCCTCTTCCTCCCTCACACACATACACACACACACACACACACACACACACACACACACACACACACACATACAAACTTTATAAGCAATAAATCGTGGAGGCGCGGATGGCTGCAAAATCAGCTATTCTCTCTACCAGCAACTCTTAAATGAAATATCGACTGCCTTTCAATATGCAGACGAGCCGCGGGTTTTGATTAATCGCTTCTCCAGTCTCATCCAATATTGTTGATTTTATGGACGCCCAGCAACACCCACTCTGGTATTTCGCTAAAACCCCAGGAAGCACCTTCTGCTATCCCTCCAGAGAGCCTATCCTGCCACTACCTGCCCCCCAGGGAGCAGTAACTGCTATCCCTCCAGAGAGCCTATCCTGCCACTACCTGCCCCCCAGGGAGCAGTAACTGCTATCCCTCCAGAGAGCCTATTCTGTCACTGCCTACTCCCTGAGAACATTTCCTGTCACTTCTTACTCCTTTCCAGAATTTGGGTAATGCACAGACACTTCAAGCAGAGGAAGATCTTATTAAGACAACGTTACACTCAAGAGATTTTGTCATCTCCTTGAGCGAAACGTGCTCTTAAAAAAGGCTTGCTGCGTCACTGACTACCAAAGTTCTTACCAAGAAAGCTCTCCTTACTGCTCCATTCAAGGGAGGTGTCTTGGTGAAGGGCTCTTGATCCAAAGATTTGGTGATGCTCTCTTGTTTCCATAGGTGCAAACCTGACTACCTTTCATTTCCCAGGAGCTGTGTAACCCATACGGGTTTAGTGCCACTTTATCACGAAATAAATAGTAACAAGATTCTTCTGCTCCCTCCAGTCCCCCTGAGAGCTAATTTTCTTATGATGATGATAATAATAATAATAATAATACAGCCTCTTTCCTTTGCTTTAATAATTAGATAATTAGTTATATATATGATTTTTAGCTTATACTATATATATATATATATATATATATATATATATATATATATATATATATATATATATATATATATATATATATATATATATATATATATATATAAATAACGTAGATTTGATAATTAATCCACTAGGCCACACAGTAATTCCCTCATCTCTGAATTACACATCTGAAAGCATTTCACATGCAAAAAAAAAAATTGGCCACTGAGTAATCTGCATATCACATGGAAATTTCCTCGTGTACGGGACTGTCTACATTTTTATGAAATTTTAGCAAAAGCGATGGCTTTTCATTTTTTTTTTTTTGGACATATGCTGCTAGAAATAGGGTCGGTATGAAGCCTATCGGTTGCACGAGGCCTATCGCCATTACCAGGGAGAAGATTACAATTCATCTCCATACTAACATAAAGAATATTATATTCCATGTAAAATGAATTTAACGGAACTCTTCGCAATATATGCACAGACAGATACATATTTCTCAGTATATATATAGACTAAGAGATATATACCTCTTGTTTGTAGACTTCAAGATTCCAATCGGTGTATATAGACTTAGTGATGATCACTTATGTGTAAACAGACTAGGATATCCACTTCTCGGTTGATATGCGCTAAGAGATACATGCCTCTCTATATATGGCATTGAGAGAGATACGCGCCTCTCGATGGGCATACAGTGAGAGATAAACTTAAAGAGGTACACACACATACACGCACACTGTTATATATGTATGTGCATATATATATATATATATATATATATATATATATATATATATATATATATATATATATATATATATATATAATATATATATATATATATATATATATATATAAATTTTTAAAAGAGAAATGTATACCTGAGGATATGTAGTGAGAGATACTTATCGGTGTATTTACCGTGAGATATACACACCTCTCTGTGAATGTATACTGATAGTTATACACCTCTGTAAGCATGTGCAATGAGATATAAGCAAATTTCTATGTATGAAGCTATGAATCGATACATCTAGAGAGGAAGAGAAAAAGAGGGAGAGAGAGAGGGAGAGAAAGAGAGAGAGGGGAGGGAGAGAGAGAGAGAGGAAATAGAAAGGAAATGAAACCTACAGAGAAAGATAAGAAAACGAGATATATAAATTCGTGAAAGTGATCTTGCTCCGCTTTATTTAAAAAAATGCATACAGCTTTCAGAATATTCTGTTTTTTCACCAACGTTCGACGATATTCATCTCAAACCTCAATTTTTTCCCTCAAGTATCGCTCATATCATTTAACTTTTCACGGTTTTTGTTTACTATTTCTTAAATACTCGTTTACGAGTCATTTAACAACAAAAAAAGTGATTATATTTTATTTTTCTTATACTCTTGAAACCGAATGAAACGACTAGGAAAATATTAAAAATTATTAAATTATACGTGCATATTTTCTTCTCAACACGTCGTCCGTCTCCCACCGAGGCAGGGTGACCCATAAAGAAAGAAAAACTTAAAAAGAAAGAAAAAACTTTCATCATTAAACACTTTCACCATCACTCATACATAATCACTGTCTTTGCAGAGGTGCCCAGATACGACAGTTTATATGTCGCTCCAAACTGCCAATACCCCAAACCCTTCCTTTAAAGTGCAGGCATTGTACTTTCCATTTCCAGGACTCGAGTCCGGCTAACCAGTTTCTCTGAATCCCTTCACAAAACATTACCCTGCTCACACTCCAACAGTCTCCATTCACTCCTATCTAACACGCTCAAGCACGCTTGCTGAAAGTCCAAGCCACTCGCCCGCAAAACCACCTTTACTCTACCCTCCAACCTTTTCGGGGACGGCCCCTACCCCGCCTTCCCTTCCCTACAGATTTATACGCTCTCCAAGTTATTCTAGTTTGTTCCATTCTTTCTAAATGAGCAAACCACCTCAACAACCCCTCTTCAGCCCTCTGACAAATATTTTAGTAACTCCACACCTCCTAATTTCCACACTACGAATTCTCTGCATAATATTTACACCACACTTAGACAGGACATCTCCACTGCCTCCAGCCGCCGCCTCGCTGCAGCATTTACAACCCAAACTTCACACCTATATAAGAGTGTTGGTACCACTATTCTTTCATACATTCCCTTCTTTGCCTCCATGGATAACGTTTTTTGTCTCCACAAATACCTCAACGCACTACTCACTATTTTTCCTTCATCAATTCTGAGGTTAATCTCATCTTTCATAAACCCATCCGCTGACACGTCAACTCCCAAATATCGGAAAATATTCACTTCTTCCATACTCCCTCCCTTCAATGTGATATCCAATTTTTTCTTTATCTAAATCGTTTGATACCCTCATTACCTTACTCTTATCTATGTTCACTTTCAATTTTCTACCTTTACACACCCTCCCAAACTCGTCCACTAACCTTTGCAACTTTTCTTTAGAATTTCCCAAAAACACAGTATCATCAGAAAAAAGTAACTGTGTCAACTCCCATTTTGCATTTAATTCTCCATAATTTAATCCCACCCCTGTCCCCAACACCCTAGCATTTACTTCTTTTACAATCCCATCTATAAATATATTAAACAACCATGGTGACATTACACAACCCTGTCTAAGACCTACTTTTACCGGGAAGTAATCTCCCTCTCTCCTACACACCCTAACCTGAGCCTCACTATCCTCATAAAAACTCTTTACAGCCTTCAGTAACTTACTACCAATTCCATACACTTGCAACATCTGCCACATTGCTCCCCTATCCACTCTGTCATATGCCTTTTCTAAATCCATATATGCAATCAAAACTTCCCTACCTTTATCTAAATACTGTTCACATATATGCTTCAATGTTAACACCTGATCTGCACATGCCCTAACCATTCTAAAGCCGCCTTGCTCATCTGCAATCCGGCTCTCTGTCTTACCTTTAATTCTTTCAATAATATCCCTACCATACACTTTACCTGGTATACTCAGTAAACTTATTCCCTTATAATTTTTACAATATCTTTTGCCCCATTTCCCTTTATATAAAGGAACTATACACGCTCCCTGCCAATCTTAGGTACCTTCCCCTCTTTCATACATTTATTAAACAAAAATACCAACCACTCCAACACTATATCCCCATCCCCTGTTTTTAACATTTTTGCAATGATCCGTCAGTTCCAGCTGCTTTACCCTCTTTCATTCTTCGTAATGTCTCACGCACCTCCCTTATATTCACATCCTGCTCTTCATCTTTCTCTCTCTCTCTCTCTCTCTCTCTATATATATATATATATATATATATATATATATATATATATATATATATATATATATATATATATATATATATATATATATATGTATGTATGTATATTATTAACACATCGGCCGTTTCCCACCAAGGCAGGGTGGCCCGAAAAGAACAAAATTTCACCATCATTCACTCCATCACTATCTTGCCAGAGGCATGCTTACACTACAGTTATAAAACTGCAAAATTCAGAGTGGCGGCACTGTACTTCCCATCTCCAGGAATCAAGTCCGGCCTGCCGGTTTCCCTGAATCCCTTCATAAATGTTACCTTGAATACACTTAAACAGCACGTCAAGTCCTAAAAACCATTTGTCCCCATTAGATCCTATCTAACACGCTCACAAACGCTTCCTGGAAGTCCAAGCCCCTCGCACACAAAACCCCCTTTACCCCTTCGCTCCAACCTTTCCTAGGCCGACCCCTACCCTGCCTTCCCTCCACTACAGATTTATACACTCTCGAAGTCATTTTATTTCATTCCATCCTCTCTACATGTCCTAACCATCTTAATAACCCCTCCTCAGCCTTCTGGATAATAGTTTTGGTAATCTTACACCTCCTAATCTCCAAACTACGGATTCTCTGCATTATATTCACACTACACATTGCCCTCAGACATGACATCTCCACTGCCTCCAGCCTTCTCCTTGTTTCAACATTCACAACCCATGCATCATATCCATACAAGAGCATTGGTATAACTATACTCTCATACATTCCCCTCTTTGCTTTCATGGATAAAGTGTTTTGTCTCCACAGACTCCTCAGTGCACCACTCACCTTTTTCCCCTCGTTAATTCTATGATTCACCTTATCTTTCATAGACCCATCTGCTGACACGTCCACTCCTAAATATCTGAAAAAAATTCACCTCCTCCATACACTCTCACTCCAATCTTTGTTTACCTAATATTTTTTGTTATCCTCATCACCTTACTCTTTCCTACATTCACTTTTAATTTCCTTCTTTTACATACCCTACAAAACACTTTTCTTCAGAATCTCCCAAAAGCGCAGTGTCATCAGCAAAGAGCAACTGCGACAACTCCCACTTTGTGTTAGATTCTTTATCTTTTAACCCCACACCTCTTGCCAACACCCGAGCATTCACTTCTCTTACAACTCCATCTATAAATATATTGAACAACCATGGTGACATCAAACATCCCTGTCTAAGGCCTACTTGCGATTTTGGCTTCAATAGCAACACTAAGCCGAATAAGGCAAGCGAAAATTTGTGTATGCAATAATTTCGCAAAAATCATTCTGAACCCAACGAAAAAATATATTTAATTGTATTTGTTTATTATTAAATTATTGGAAACGTATCAAAAATATAAGGTAGGGTGGCCAGAGAAAGAAAAACTTTCACCATCATTCACTCCAGAACTTTGACAGTGTGTGTGGTGAGAGAGAGAGAGAGAGTCTCCATTATAACAATTTATCTCGCCTCCCTGAAGCCTCAGTTTTGATTATGCAAATATTTAATATGGAAAATACCTGTCATTGTTTCCGGGAATATTTAACGCATTATAATAAATTTATGCAAATAATTTATGTAAACCTTTCTTGCGTCAGCTGATCTTTTGTTAGATATGTGTTTGAAAATGTTAAAATTATTTCCGTTGTTTTTATCTAATATGGGTAATTATTATTATTATTATTATTATTATTATTATTATTATTATTATTATTATTATTATTTTGTTGTTGTTGTTATAACTAAAGGGGAAGGTTAATACCTTTTAAATTAATATTATTTTAAGAAATATTTCCTATTTATTATAGTTAGCATTACTACTCAAGTATTCATTCTAAAGACCAATAAGCGTCGCCCTAACGAGGCAGCAACAATTCGCAGCTAACCTTCACAGATTGGAAATCAATATTCAGGCGATGTTATAAAACGACTTTTTTTACCTTGATTTAAAAAGAGGAGAATAAACAAGAAGTCGGTTCGGGTGAAGAGGTCAGGCGAGACGCGAGGTCGGGCGAGACGCGAGGTCAGGCGAGACTCGAGGTCAGGCGAGACTCGAGGTCAGGTGGTGTGAGGAGAAAAGGACTCTTATGACAGGTCGCGAGTGCTGTGAATATTAAAGGATTTGACAGTGTAAAGGGTAAGGAATGTTAGAAGTACTGAATGTCTGTGAAGGATAGAAATAGGATTGATATTTTTCCCAGAGGATTTGTTTAAGGAATGACAATGGCGCTATAATATGTCTCAGAGTTATATTATTGACGGTATACAACGCCATCAAGTTGAAGAAAAGAGACACAAGTGTAACATCTGGGTATCTTTCTTGGCGAAAATCTTGCGCTCGCGCAGCAAGTTTCTTCAGCTGAAAACAGGAGAATATAACCGGAAAAAGCTGTGACATGAGCAGTCCGTCAGCCTTAGCAGGAGGGTCAGTCTTTCTCTCATGACTGAAAGAGCGTTGGAACAAAATAGTGAGGTACCGACAACGTTTCGCTCTGTTGTTGGTATGACCTCTCTTGGTTTTCAAAACTGCTCGAGAGGAAGCAACTCCGTTCTGTCAAGACAGGAGAAACAGTAAATGAATAAATACAGATATATATCTTCTAGAAGTTACACTTGCATTGTTTACTGTATTGCCTGCTTCTCTTGCCCCCAGAAATATATTTGGAAAATGGGCCATTCCGTGTCTGGCAGACTTAAGCAATACACGAGAGTGCTCACTCTGGTTGAAGCATTATTATTATTATTATTATTATTATTATTATTATTATTATTATTATATTATTTATATTATTATTACAGATGCCTGTTATGCAGGCTTCTTTAATAATAATGATAATGTTAATAGAAGTACTACACTTCTACTACTATTATTACTACTAGTAGTAGAAGTGATAGTAATAGTAGTAGTAGTAGTAATAATAATAATAACACGGTTTTCAAAAGCAAAATTAATGGATTAGTTATCCATACCCGGACGGAGGATCGAGCCTGAAACACTCATTGCGTTGAATGACCCGCACGAGCGTAGTATTCCACATAAAATAAAAGCCTTCGTAATTCTGCACTATACCCACCTCAATCAAAACAAAATAAAAATAATAAAAATATGGCTGTTTTATTTTGTTTTTGCGTCATTAACCCTGATGGAGAGAGGCTCCCCCCAAAAGCTGCTCTTAAAATATATTCATTATAATCGCTGCATAATAGCCTGCCAATAGTCCAATTTTTATTTATTTAATCAAGAGACATTTGACAGCTGTTGAAATAGGCTGCCACGTAAGAGGTGCCTAAAAAAAATAGTTGGGCCAGTTCGGGTAATTGGCCATTTAATGATTGGAAATGAGTGCATTTATGGCGTTAGTGGCGTCAATCGGCGGTCAATTAATGTAGCAGAGTGGATCTGATTGTAAAGTTAGTCTCGATACACGTCACTGTTACGAGTGTCGAGGATTCGCTTGATTGTTACGATTGGCGAGGATGCACGTGATTGTAATGCTTCTCAAGGATACACGTGATTGTAATGCTTCTCAAGGATACACGTGATTGTAATGCTTCTCAAGGATGCACGTGATTGTAATGCTTCTCAAGGATATACGTGATTATTACCTTTGTCAATTTCACACATGATTTTTGCGATTAACAAGGAGATACGTGATTATTATGTTTATCAAGAATATATGTGATTGTCCCGTTTGTCAAGAATATACGTGATTGTTACTCTTGTCAAGAGTATATGTGATTGTTACTCTTGCCAAGAGTATACGTGATTGTTACTCTTGTCAAGAGTATACGTGATTGTTACTCTTGTCAAGAGTATACGTGATTGTTACTCTTGTCAAGAGTATACGTGATTGTTACTCTTGTCAAGAGTATACGTGATTGTTACTCTTGTCAAGAGTATACGTGATTGTTGCTCTTGTCAAGAGTATACGTGATTGTTACTCTTGCCAAAAGTATACGTGATTGTTACTCTTGTCAAGAGTATACGTGATTGTTACTCTTGTCAAGAGTATACGTGATTGTTACTCTTGCCAAGAGTATACGTGATTGTTACTCTTGCCAAGAGTATACGTGATTGTTACTCTTGTCAAGGATATACTTGATTGTTACTCTTGTCACGAATTTACGTGATTGTTACAATTGTCAACTAGACTCATGATTGTTACGTTTATCAAGAATTCGCGCGTTCAACTCGTTTATCAAAAATTCACGTGTTTACGAAGCTTATCAAAAATAACGTGTTTTTCACGTGTATCAAGAATTCGCATGCTATATAATGTTTATGGAGGACTCCTGTGTTGATCACGTTTATCAAGGGTTTGCGTGTTCATTACTTTCGTCAAGGGTTAATGCGTCCGTCACGTTTAAGGAGGATTCACGTGTTTATAATATTTATCGATAAGTCACGTGTTTATCAGTCATGTTTTCCCTCTTCTTGATACAGTTTTTATAGTCAGTGAGTTTGATACAAAATATAGAGGAGCAACATCTTGCTGGGTTTTTTTTCAGTAATGTAAATCTATGAATGACTGCTACGATTCTTTTGAATGATTTTGTGATTTTTGACGCCGAAGTGGCTAGTTTATTGTGCACCCCATATCCATCCTGTGGATGGTAGCGCAAAGGGCATATGGATGCACAAAAGACCTAGGAACTAGGCACCAGAAGACTTAACTGGAGTACATCTGGATCTGGATCTATAAATTTGTCTGTAGTTTCTTTAGTATTTTGAATATACGAATACATTCTGTGATTCCTGTCTTGTGCTAGATTTATGAATCAGTCATAAGATTCCTCGGCTTTGTGTGTCTCTACTTCGTTACTTTCTACTCAACTCTCTAATCTCCTCATGCTACTCCTATCTTAACATGTTTCTGTAATTCCCCCGCACTTCTCTAATACCCACACACTTCTCTAATCAGCAAGCCCTTTTAAAATCTCCACGCTTCTCTAATCTACAAACAATTCCCTAATCTCCACACACTTCTCTAATCTCCCCACACACTTCCCTGATCCCCACACACTTCTCTAATCTCCACACACTTCTCTAATCTCCCCACACACTTCCCTGATCCCCACACACTTCCCTGATCCCCACACACTTCTCTAATCTCCCCACACACTTCCCTGATCCCCACACACTTCCCTGATCCCCACACACTTCCCTGATCCCCACACTTCCTGATCCCACACACTTCCCTGATCCCCACACACTTCCCTGATCCCCACACACTTCCCTGATCCCCACACACTTCCCTGATCCCCACACACTTCCCTGATCCCCACACACTTCCCTGATCCCCACACACTTCCCTGATCCCCACACACTTCCCTGATCCCCACACACTTCTCTCATCTTGGGGCACTTCACAAAACTCTACACACTTCTCATGCTGCCAAGTTGTCTCTACGCTCACTTTATCTACCTGTCAAGACAGTTCAGCACATGAATGTTAATGAGTTCTCTACTGTCTCCTGTGAGACAATTTTAATTAGGGAGAGACACTGGACGCCTGTAAGTCACTTTGTCGCCTCCATATTGCAAAGGAAAGATTTTTCCCACTCTCCTCTGGTGACACAAGTTTGTTTGTGTGTGTGTGTGTGTGTGTGTGTGTGTGTGTGGATATTAAGATAATTTTCCTGAACATATCACACCATTTGTAAAATCCTTGAGAATGGTACATAAATAGAGACTGAACAAAAAGAACGGAAAGTCACAATACCGCGAGTGGAACAATACACAAATAACCCGCACATAGAAGAGAGGAGGTTACGACGACGTTTTTGTCCGACTTGACCATTTACAAAGTCACACTAACCGTACTGTACCTAGGAGATGTCCTTTCATACCAACACTTCTGGTTTATGGACAAAAACACCACCAGTAGGCAGAAAATGCTTTTACAAAGTTGCAACGTTTTAGTTCTACGTGACGCTTATTTTTTCTAATCATGACTTGAGGAAACTTTACTTCAGAGCGAAACATCGCAGTATCCACATAACTGTCCGCTTTATGCCCTTTATCCACTCACTGCTTTGTTTTCATCATTTATCTTCCATTATTGATCCTGATTTCTTCTATGCCTCGTTTCTTTACCTGAAATAGAAAGGAAACTTACATGAAAAAGAGGAACGAATTTTAGATAAAATAATTACCTAATGATAACATAATTTTAAACTCAGTTTAAAATGACTAAGAAGTTAATTAAAATTAAACAAGTATTATTTATTGATTCTAGAAATTAATGGGTTAGATAAATATATTGAAGTTTCATCGTGTGAAGAATTTTCCTGATAATTAGAAAGTGTGACCCGAATAATGTAACGAAGAATATATACACCGAGAGATTTATTTATCTCGGTGTATACACACTGAGAGTTGTATTTCTCAGTGTATATACAGTGAGACGTGTATTTCAGTGTATATACACTGAGAGGTGTATTTCAGTGTATATACACTGGTAGTTTACTTTAATCCCTATTTTAGGGATTACAGTGTTCATGTCCGCTGGGTAGATAGGTTACATGCTTAGTATTAATGACCCTAGTGTAGTCGACAGGCTTTAAACCCCATTAACCAACCGGGGAAATACATTACACAAATAATACGCACCAACGAGAAACTTATGACAACGTTTCGGTCTGATTTCGACCATTAACTAGTCCAAGTCAGACCGAAACGTCGTCATAAGTTACCTTCTCGAATGGGCGGGTTAATCGTGTATTGTTATAGTCACGATATTGTGAGTTTTTGTTCTCTAAGGAAACACATTCACCATCACTCATTAATTAGCTGAATTACCAGAAACGGTCTGACAACACCACAAATCAAACATCCAAGTATTGTAACTGAATTGTATTCCTCTCTACTGACGCATTTTAAGATGCAGAAAATAGAAAAAAAAATCAAAATTTCATTAAAAAATAAATCTAAATTTTATGAGGAGATCTCGTGAAAGGATGAAGTTTAAAGTATGCTGGATTTTTTATAGGTAGGAGAGGTCGTATATCTTCTTCTAATTAATTTGAGAACATCCAGGAGATTTATAAATAATTTTTCTTTCCAGAATTATGTATAAGTTGCTCACATTATTCTCTCTCTCTCTCTCTCTCTCTCTCTCTCTCTCTCTCTCTCTCTCTCTCTCTCTCTCTCTCTCTCCTTCCTTTCCTACTCCTCTTCATTCTGTCTCCATCAATCAATTCTTTATGTATCCTTCTCTTGCTTTATAAATTCATTTTTCCCTTAATTCCTTCTCTCCATTTTCCCTCTTCCTTCTCCATTTTCCCTCTTCCTTCTTCTCCATTTTCCCTCTTCCTTCTTCTCCATTTTCCCTCTTCTCCATTATCCCCTCTCCACTTCCATCTCTTCCCCTTCCTCCCCTTTCATCTGTTTTCTTCCCTGACTTCCTTTTCTTCCTACCTTCTCTTTCCCCTCGCATCGCCTTGCTCTCTTAATTAGCATAACTATCCGCCAGTATGCTGGCCTCCGGCATCGGCCCTTGGGCCGGTTATCTTACCTTGCCTTATCCGGACACGGTTGCCAGTCCCCGCAGCAAATATCCGGTTGCGCGAGGAACTGCTCGTGTGTACTCGCTTGCGCCAGGGACGGATTACGGTATTGGTTTTTTTATTGGTAAATTAAAAGATATAGCGAAGCTGTATTAAACGGTATGCAGGAGGGAGGCTGGAGGAAAATGGGGGTAATGGAGAAGGTATATATATATATAGATAGATAGTTCTGTTAAAACACACACACACACACACACACACACACACACACACACACACACACACACACACACACACAACACACATACACACACACAAACACACACATACACAAACACAATATATATATATATATATATATATATATATATATATATATATATATATATATATATAAAATTGTGTGTGTGTTATGTTTTAACAGAACTGCAGCTTGGCCAGGACTCGATTCTGTGTTCCCATTCCCAGCCCTTTGTGAGCTCAACACAGTACGCATCACTCTATCCACTGGACCACCATTCTTAAACACTTGGCGCCCAGCAGTAACGAGCTTGTTATCCTGATGCAAAGACATTCGTGGTCATGGAGCCTCAGAGACTAATTTCAACCTCATCCTGTTTGGTGTACAATATATATATATATATATATATATATATATATATTAGAATATATATATCTAGATATATATATATATATATATATATATATATATATATATATATATATATATAATACCACTCTAAAACTTTATTGGACCTTATCTCAGAAGATATATATATATATATATATATATATATATATATATATATATATATATATATATATATATATATATATATTTTAGATGTCAATAACAAAACACTGCACTAGCCAGGGTCGAACCCATGCTGCTTTGGCCCGCCTCATGGTGAGCGAAAACACATGACGCTCTAGACCACTTAACCACACAACCCATGCTGCTTTGGCAGCATTGGTTCGACCTCTGGCTAGTGCAGTGTTGTTTTTGATCAATACCACTCGTTCGTGGTTACAATAATATACATACATACATATATATATATATATATATATATATATATATATATATATATATATATATATATATATATATATATATATATATATACATATATATTATATACACACACACACACATCATTTTCTGTTATGAGATCATTGTATTTACTTCTCTTCCAAGGAACACCTCCCATTCACACTCATATTTTCTTGTGAGGAAGAGGAGAGAAGAGAATGATAACGAAGTAAGGAAGGAAGGAACGAAAAGAGAAAGAACAGAAACAGAGGTATGAGAAAATGGAAGAGACTGGGAATGAGGGGAGGAGGAAAAGATCAGGCAGTTGACTTTTATAGTCTTGATAGAAAGCTGATTACAGAAGGACCGTGATGCTCTTCTTTCTCCTCCTAATACTCCTCTTCCTCATCGTATTTCAACTTCTGCGACCCCTCCTCCTCCTCCTATACTTTCTCCTCTTCCTTCTCCTATAGATCCTCCTCTTCCTGCTCCTAGTTCTTCTCATTTTCTGCACATATTCCTTTGAACGTCAGTGGAATCGTGATTCCCACCACCTGTGTCCTACAAGCTACCAATAGTGTGTGCTACAAGCTACTAATAGTGTGTGCTACAAGCTACCAATAGTGTGTGCTACAAGCTACCATCAGTGTGCTACAAGCTACCATAAGTGTGCTACAAGCTTCCACTAATGTCCTACAAGCTACCATCACTGTGCTACAAGCTTCCATCAGTGTCCTACAAGCAACCATCACTGTGCTACAAGCTACCATCAGTGTGCTACAAGCTACCACTAGTGGGCTACAAGCTACCATCAGTGTGCTAGAAAGCTACCATCAGTGTGCTACAAGCTTCCATCAGTGTCCTACAAGCTACCATCACTGTGCTACAAGCTTCCATCAGTGTCCTACAAGCTACCATCACTGTGCTACAAGCTTCCACTAGTGTCCTACAAGCTACCATCACTGTGCTACAAGCTTCCACTAGTGTCCTACAAGCTACCATCAGTGTGCTACAAGCTTCCACTAGTGTCCTACAAACTACCATCACTGTGCTACAAGCTTCCATCAGTGTCCTACAAGCTACCACTAGTGTGCCACAAGCTACCATCAGTGTCCTACAAGCTTCCATCAGTGTCCTACAAGCTACCATCACTGTGCTACAAGCTACCATCACTGTGCTACAAGCTACCATCAGTGTGCTACAAGCTACCATCACTGTGCTACAAGCTTCCATCAGTGTTTAACAAGCTACCACTAGTGTGATACAAGCTACCATCACTGTGCTACAAGCTTCCATCAGTGTTTAACAAGCTACCGCAAATGTGCTACAAGCTACCACAGTGTGCTACAAGCTTCCATCAGTGTCCTACAAGCTACCATCATTGTGCTACAAGCTACCACTACTGTGCTACAAGCTACCATCACTGTGCTACAAGCTACCATCACTGTGCTACAAGCTACCACTACTGTGCTACAAGCTACCACTACTGTGCTACAAGCTACCATCACTGTGCTACAAGCTTCCATCAGTGTCCTACAAGCTTCCATCAGTGTGCTACAAGCTACCACTACTGTGCTACAAGCTACCATCACTGTGCTACAAGCTACCATCACTGTGCTACAAGCTACCACTACTGTGCTACAAGCTACCACTACTGTGCTACAAGCTACCATCACTGTGCTACAAGCTTCCATCAGTGTCCTACAAGCTTCCATCAGTGTGCTACAAGCTACCACTAGTGTGCTACAAGCTACCGTCACTGTGCTACAAGCTACCACCAGTGTGCTACAAGCTACCACCAGTGTGCTACAGGCTACCACCAGTGTGCTACAAGCTACCACCAGTGTGCTACATGCCACCCATAGTGTGCTTGCCACCCACAGGTTGCTGCAAGAAACCCACAGTGTGCTACATTCCACCCACAGTGTGCTATAAGCCACCCACAGTGTGCTACAATCCACCCACAGTGTAGTAAAAGCCAACCACAGTGTGCTATATGCCACCCACAGTGTGCTACAAGCCACCCACAGTGTGCTACAAGCCACCCACAGTGTGCTACAAGCCACCCAAAATGTGCTACATTCCACCCACAGTGTGCTACAAGCCACCCACAGTGTGCTACAAGCCACCCACAGTGTGCTACAAGCCACCCACAGTGTGCTTCAAGCCACCCAGTGTGCTACAAGACACCCACAGTGTGATACAAGCCACAACCAGTGTGCTACATTCTTCCTTCACCTTCCTATTCTTCCCTCATGTTTCCATTCTTCTTTCACCTCTCTTTTATCACCACTTTATTGGTATTCATTACGACAAGTGGATGACTAAGACACTTGTACAACATTGGAATCCCTTTTTTATTTTTTGTCGAAACTTTTCGCCTGGGCAGCAGCCATCTTCAGTTCATGTTTATGTTGAAGAACGTCTCTTCTTCTCTTCTTTCCTCTTGCATCCTCTTCCCTATCTCCAGATTCTTTCCTCTTTTCTCCTCGCTTTTCCTTCCCTCTTCTCCCATTCCGCATTTCCACGCTCTTTTCTTCTTGTTCTCTTCTCCCTCCCCTTCCTCTCTCCCTCTCTACTTTCCTCTCACTCCCTCCTTTCCCTCCCTTCTCTCCACTGCCTTCTCTCCATTCCCTCTTCTCTTCTGTCTCTTCTTTCATCACTCCTCTTTCCCTTTTCCCTCCCTCTCCTCTCCCTCTTCCGTTTCTTTTTCTAAGAAAAGTCATAAAAATTTCTTTGCTTCGTCGGACCAGAAGTCGAGGCACCACTAAATTGAATCATTTTTCTGTTGTATACACAGCAGACTGTCTTACTTTACTCCTTCTATTTCTCCTTCTGTTTCACTCTCTCTCTCTCTCTCTCTCTCTATCTCTCTCTCTCTCTCTCTCTCTCTCTCTCTCTCTCTGTCTCTCTCTCTTCTCTCTCTCTCTCGTCTCTCTCTTTGTCTCTCTCTTTCTTCTGTCTCTCTGTCTGTCTGTCTCTCTCTCTCTCTCTCTCTCTCTCTCTCTCTCTCTCTCTCTCTCTCTCTCACTTATTTCGATTTCTTTAGTTGTATTTTTTTCCCTGCCCTCCCTCCGTCCCGTCCATTTCATTTTTTTTTGTTTTCAGTTTCTTCAGTTCTTCATTGTGTGTGTGTGTATGCTTGTGTGTGTGTGTGTGTATGCTTGTGTGTGTGTGTGTGTATGTGTGTGTGTGTGTGTATGCTTGTGTGTGTGTGTGTGTGTGTGTGTGTGTGTCCTGTACTTAAAAGTGGTTGCCTATTCATATATATCCTGATAATGGTATTAACGGAGGATGGTCGAGCCATCTGCCACGTCACTTGTTTTCGCTTATCTGGAAAACAGTTTCATAGGATGATCCGATAATAGAGAAGGGTGAGTACTTAATGGATACGGGAATAAATGCATCCACACACACACACACACACACACGCATACACACACACACACACATACACACCAGGAGCTGAGACTCGACCCCTGCAACCACAATTAGGTGAGTACACAGTCTCGACCCCCTGCAACCACAAACCACAATTAGGTGAGTACACACACACAAATATACACACAAACATACACACACATTCAAACACACACACACACACACACACATATATATATATATATATATATATATATATATATATATATATATATATATATATATATATATATATATATATATATATGTGTGTGTGTGTGTAAATGTATGCATATTAAAGTTTATGGTGAATTAACTAGATGTTTATTAAAGCACAGAAATGCAGAAGGTTCTCTCCCAACTCTCTACACTTTCACTGCCAACATAAAAACAGGGATAAAAATCTGGACATCATATTTGAAAACTGACCTCTAAATCTCGGTGCATCTTGTTAAACTTATCGTTGTGTTGTTCTGGATATCAAAAACTGTGTTTACTTTGAGCTGAATGATGTTGTGATTAATGTTTCCTAGCCTCTGCCTCTCCCCTCGTAGGACTGACAGGTCTTATTCTGTGGCCAGAAAAAGATCTCAGATAGTGTTCGAGTAGCCGACATGACTGCCTGAGTCAGAAAGGTCTTGACCTTCTAGTCCGCTGATAGTGCTCCAGGTCACGCTAGGCACGTTAAGTCGTCAACAAATATTTCCCCTTTATTCATACAAATTGCCTTAATTTCGCCAAACAAACGAGTGTCATCCACTAAATTTTGTTTGGGAGGTGTGATGTACTACACCGAATATAATTGTCTACTTTCCATCAGCTAGAAATTGTAAATACACAGAGTCGTATCCTACAGAGTAATATCGGGCAGGACAATTTGAACTGTATTAGTTTCATGGGGTCAAAATAAGGTTTCCTTAGTGATTATATCCGGATTTTCTGCTTGAGCGTTTGCGGATAATGCTTCTCGCTCTGTAAATTACTGCGAGCATTTGTGTAAAGAACTTTTAATTCGCCCAGTTGGTCTCTCCCAGCTGGGTTAATTAGTTTAAATTCCTCGTCCCACTGGTTACCTGCCTTCTAATTATACTGTAAGGTCACTACTCCCTCCTCTCTCACTCTCCACTTCTCCTGGTAGTGTCCTTTCCTCCACATCCACCTGCAACATCACTTGCAGCCGCTCCTGCAAAGCCTGACCCAATCTTGCATTGCCCACATCATAAAGGCCATCTTGCTTAAATAAGCTTTGTCACCATGAAAGACATTCCACAGACCAACTTAGGTTTTACACACACAAATTCTTAAGTTTCAGGTTCAGATCCTATTTACATTACATAATAATCCTATAATTATCAGTCTCGTTCTATTATGTTTGAATTTCTTGATAAGGGTTTAGTATTTGCTAAAAATCATCTCTGATCTGCTCTGATTTAAAACAGTAGTGACATCCTGAGTCTTACAGACTGTATTCTCTGATGTGTTTTTCTTCCCCTATGCTGTTGCTTGTTGCCTTTCAATGGAATCTTCAACTAGCATTTCCAGCCCCAAATATATCGCTTCCTAAGGGTCTTCAGATTATTGTATGCTTCGTTGTACAATCATTTTGAAATAAAGAGTGGACTTGGAATTAACTGAACTGACTACCTGGGGCACTAACTGGGGATTTGGCTGGACCGTTACAAGAAATGGCCTAGCTATTATATGGGATCTATTGCTCAAAGAAATTATGGTGACTGCTACAGAATCTCTGGGTTTATATACACTGTTTTATTAGTGTAAACCTGCTTTGAGTTGAACTCATAGCAATTCTGGTCTCTAAGTCATCAAATTTCTGAGGGATGGCCACTACCCTCATGTGTGTTGACTGCGTCTTAACCTCTGTACAGGCAGACTCCAAACCTGCCATCCTTCAACGTACATCATCCAATTTTATTTACCATGTTCTCTTCTGGAAAAGGACCACTAACATGACAGAAAAGGCACATTCCTTGAATATTGGTGCCCATAGAGGTAAAGCAAATCCTTAATGAATCTTCTTAGACATATGGCGCATTTGTATCGCGTTGCCGGTGACATTGTTATCCGGAAATCCCTGGGAGCTAAGAATAGCACGTCTGCACAGTATAAAGGTAGCAGTCAGTATCAGGTAGCAGTCAGTATCAGGTTGCAGTCAGTATCAGGTAGCAGTCAGTATCAGGTTGCAGTCAGTATCAAGTAGCAGAGAGAGAGAGAGAACACACAGGGAAATATTGCCTGCTCTTATAATATTTGCCTTGCCAAAGGCTCGACTTTGTCTGAGCTTCCTTCTGCTCTGCTCTGCTCTCTCTCTCTCTCTCTCTCTCTCTCTCTCTCTCTCTCTCTCTCTCTCTCTCCCGCAATCGCTAAATGATGTAAAGAAAAAATTATATTAATTAAATTTGCCAGTCGGGGTTTTCATTAGCAGACAAACTTTTTCAGAAATAATTCTTGTTTTACCTCGTTTTTGATCTGATTATTTTTTTACTGTGAGCTGGCTGTACCCAGCAGGAAATAATAATGTAGGAGAGTAAAACGAAAAACGTAGGTGGGAAAACTTTGCTTAAGATGCAGTTTTACTTAAGCTGAAGCCTTTTCAGTGTCAAGTCAAGCATGAGAAGTGAGTCTTTACTTAACGAGTCTTATACTTAATGACATTCTCTTTATTTCTTTCTTGATCAATCAAACTATAGGTGGTAGTTTGGTGTACACCAGTGCCTACATCTGGGTGGTTTATGGGCTTAAAGTCAATCGACTTCACCAAGGTCATTAAGGTTATATGAAATCTGTGAACCACCATCAAGGATAATCCATTCACTGAAATAGGGATTAGGGAAAATTCTCAGCATATATCCAATGAAAAACTGAGATACACCTGGTGTGTATAAAATGAGATACACACACCTCCTAGTGTTTATTAACTAAGAAATACACGCCTCCTAGTGAATATAAACTGAGGGATACACACTTCCTAGTGTATGTAAACTGAGAGATACACACCTCCTAGTGTACCTAACCTTGCCAGCATCTGTTACTGAACCACTCTTATGTCTACCTCAGAGACTATCATAAATTAGCTCCGGGTCGTATTTTCTGCCTGTGGCTCCTCCCTTTGGAGAATAAATCTTTAATGTCATTCCGCTATTACCCTCAGAGAAGCTTACCGCCGCTCTCATCCCCGAAACGAGGGGAAAAGCATTTCCATTTTTATCCTTCCCAAAATGAGTGTTTCAGGCCAGCATGGGCCTGGGGGAGTAGAGGGTGAGGAGAGAGAGCCTTCTGCTGTTCTATCCTTGCCTTAGCTATCTAGATAATAGATGACAGACCATCTCAGCAGGGCCTTCTTAGATGAGAGTCCTTATCAGATGATAGAACTTCTCAGCGGAGACTTCTTAGATAATAGTATTCGCCAGATCTTTCTCAGATGACAATCCTTCTCAGCAGAGCCTTCGTTGATGATAGCCTTACTCAGCAGAGTCGCCTCAGACGATAGTTCTCAGAGTTTTCTGACTTAAACGTTTAACTCCAATATACATACAAATAAAAGAACTGATGATATATTTCAAAGAAACACATAAATTATCATGATTCTGAATCAAAGTTGCTCACTAAACTATATGTTAAGGGAGAACTTAGCAAAATCTTAACACATTTTGCTGTGGATCTTAAAGTCGTCAGCTATCTGTCTTACACATGTGCTCCCATGTACTCCCATTGTACTCCCACTGTACTCCCACTTGCTCCTCTTTGTCTATAGGCCATTGACAACTGATACTTTAACTACAAGTTGGAAATGTCGGAATATTTCTGGAAGTGGATTTCTTGCAAGGGCAAAGTATTTGATTAGCGTAAACAATCGACGGGCGAAGACTCCAATTCGCTTCGGATAACACAAAGATGAATGTCTTGATCTGGCATTCTCGAAATACTTCCTGGAAGTATTCCAGGAGAGGCTTCTGAACTGCCGTCGACTCCTGTGGGGGCTTCATGGGTTCTAAACTCTTTAATTATATGTTCATGGACACGCTCTAAGCCTGTGAAAGGAAGAAGTCGATCGTTTACGAAAAAAAAAGTTCTATAAGCGATATGATTCCTGTTGTGTTTGTTGTTATTGTTGTTGCTATTGTCGTCGTTGTTGTTGCTGCTGTTGTTACTGTTATTATTAGTGTTGTGGTTGCTGCTGTCGGTAGTTTCTTTTGTTGTTCTTGTTGTTGTTATTATTATTACTGTTATTCTTGTTTTTTTTGGTTCTTGCTCTTGTTAGTTTTTGTTATTGCTGCTTCTGTTGTAATTGCAGTTGTTATTTCTGTTGATATTGCTTATTTATTGTTCTTATAATGAAAAAAAAACCGATAAACCCGTATGTTTCATACAGCGCTGCTGTCGTTCCTGCTGATCGTTCAGCGAAGCGTTTTTACAGAAGGGAAACGTATCATGTATTCTTCTCTGTTCCCCAGCAAGACGCGAGATGTAATATGCCTCAGAATAAGAGATCTACTGAGAACTGGAGTTCTTTGTAAAAGAATGTTGGCCTCCGGTTATCCCCCCGAGATCACCAGCCTTATGACAGAACAGCAGATTCGGCGTACCAGCAGACAGCCTCGGCGTACCAGCAGACAGCCTCGGCGTACCAGCAGATAGCCTGTCTAGTGTATTTACTGGACGTCTAAAGTCTTGTAGTAGACTAAGGTGTCAGGAGTTTAGCCTAGCTTCCCGGGAGGCTAGCTAAATGACTCGCATTCAATCCCCAGTTGGTCGTAGTATGTTATTTGATATTTGACACACACACTCGGACGAGGACCAGGCAGAACTGCAAAGGGATCTGGACAGGCTGCAAGCCTGGTCAGCCATTGGCTCCTGGAGTTCAACCCCACCAAGTGCAAAATCATGAAGATTGGGGAAGGGCAAAGAAGACCGCAGACGGAGTACAGTCTAGGGGGCCAGAGACTACAAACCTCAACCAAGGAAAAAGATCTTGGGGTGAGTATAACACCAGGCACATCTGAGACGCACATCAACCAAATAACTGCTGCAACATATGGGCGCCTAGCAAACCTACGAACAGCATTCCAACATCTTAATAAAGAATAGTTCAGGACCCTGTACACTGTGTACGTTAGGCCCATATTAGAGTATGCAGCATCAGTTTGGAACCCACATCTAGCCAAGCACGTAAAGAAGCTAGAGAAAGTGCAAAGGTTTGCAACAAGACTAGTCCCGGAGCTAAGGGGTATGTCCTACGAGGAGAGGTTAAGGGAAATCGACCTGACGACACTGGAGGACAGGAGAGATAAAGGGGACATGATAACGACATATAAGATACTGAGAGGAATTAATTGACAAGGTGGACAGAGACAGAATGTTCCAGAGATGGGACACAGCAACAAGGGGACACAGTTGGAAGTTGAAGACTCAGATGAATCACAGGGATGTTAGGAAGTATTTCTTCAGTCACAGAGTGGTCGGGAAGTGGAATAGTTTGGGAAGCGATGTAGTGGAGGCAGGTTCCATACATAGCTTTAAGAAGAGGTATGATAAAGCTCATGGCGCAGGGAGAGTGACCCAGTAGCGGCCAGTGAAGAGGCGGGGCCAGGAGCTATGACTCGACCCCTGCAACCACAACTAGGTGAGTACACACACACACATCAACTTCCTCGGACAGATTTTTTTTTAAATTAATTATTGGCTAACATCCAGTTAATATTTAAAAGTTTATTGTTGACTACTATACACTGATGTCGGTGTCAGCACTCGTCAGCTGGCTAAGAAGGCAGACACACATCACCAAGACGTTCAAACATCAGTGGTTCTTATTTTGTCAGCCGACGTCAGCAGCGCTCTGCTATAAAAGACAATATAGTAAGAGGAGCTGACGTTTTAGGACAGTGTATCGTGCCAGCTGTCATTACCCTGTCTAAACAGAGACTCATTACGCGCTAATCGCGACAGAGGTTAACATGTGACCACATAACGCAAGACATTAACTCAGCGAAACTCAATCTTCCGCTCCGCAACGAAAATTCACGAACCACTTTCTATTTTCAACCTTCAATGGACTCTTTTCTTTTTGGTTTTCTTTTGGGTTAAATGGAATGAAAAGTACCATGAAAACTTTAGTAGTCTGTCTTGTACTTTACGACAGAATTGTTTGGGACCCTCTAAGGAACCAAATACAAAGATATATATATATATATATATATATATATATGTCATGCCGAATAGGTAAAACTGGACAATTAGCAAGAACTCAGTTAAAATTAAGTCCTTTCTAAAATTTTCTCTTATACGTTTAAAGATTTTTTTTTTCATTTATATTAATGTGAAAATTAATAATTTTGTACCAAAAAGAACCTTAGAAAACATGCCTAACCATATTATAACAAGCGTAATTGAATTTGGCCTAATCCACCTAAATATATTTTAGATAAGTTTACAATAATTTAATAATAAACAAACATAATGAAATATATTTTTTTTCGTTAGCTTCAGAATGATTTTTGCGAAATTATTGCGTACACAAATTTTCGCTTGCCTTATTCGACAAGAAGAGCGCTGCTATTTAAGCCAAAATAGCAAGTTTTACCTATTCGGCACGACATATATATATATATATATATATATATATATATATATATATATATATATATAAAAAACACTGTCTTTTAGTTAACTTCTTGTGGGTTGCATCCCAAAGACTTGACTGTAAATGAGCTTAGGTTGGATAACAGCTCTCAGCCTGTAAATTCAAGTGTGCAAACAAAAAAATATAAAAGAGAAAAACTCCTAATCCAGTCCTAAGCATAACCCTTTTTCTGTCTCTAATCCTCCTCAATTCATGCTCTTCCATCCTCTGCCCAGTTTCTATCCGTGTAACCTCCAACATCCACCCCACTTCCATACTTCATTCTCCAACACTTCCTTCCCTTTCCCCAACCACAAAAAAACTAATATGCATAATTGATTTTCCAATCTAAGTTTCCGAATCCGAAGGCGAAGGAAGATGCCGTTCGCGTAGCTCTGGATTCCCACGAACGCTTGGCTGAATCGCCGGTCGTAATTTTATCACTTCGTTCGCTCCCGCATGGGGGTTGAGGGGGTTTGATAAGGTAGAGGGAGAAGGAGTAGGAGTAGGAGATGGAGGAAGAGGAGAAGGAGGAAGAGGAGAGGGAGGAAGAGAGGGAGGAGGAGTCTGGTGAGTAGACAGGGGAGGGGGCGCGACAGGGGATCCAACGAACCATGGGAGCAAGTGATGTGCACAGCGACAGGGGCAGGAGGTAAGGATCAGAAGCGGGGATCTGAGGCGGCTGATCACATTTATTATTTTCTCTCTCTATCGAGAGAGAGAGAGAGAGAGAGAGAAAGGAGATACAGATATTTTTTATTAGTAGTAGTAGGTACTGGGATTCCTCTTAGTCAACACATGCGTTCTTCCAGCAGGTGTTCACTAAAAGAGTGTCTTAAAGACAGGATGTAACCTTCCAGCTGAACCGAAGTTTTTTTTTTAACACTTTTCATCCCCCAGGATGCTACCAACAACCGTCGACTAACACACTGGGTACCTATATTCACTGCTAGGTGGGTAGGGCAGTTGCTGGGAGGGTGGCGGTACGATAACTGGATTTGAGAGAAAGCAAAAATAGGAGAAATATTACCAAGCAGGAGAAAAAGGCTAAAGAGAAAGAAAAAAAGTATTGTGAAAATGTGTGTACTCACCTACTTACCTATTTTGGTTGCAGGGGTTGAGTCATAGCTCCTGGCTCCGCCTCTTCACTGACTGCTACTAGGTCTTCTCTCTCTCTGCTCCATGAGCTTTATCAAACCTCGGCTTAAAACTATGTATGGTTCCTGCCTCCACTACGTCACTTTCTAGTCTATTCCACTTCCTGAAAACTCTATGACTGAAGAAATACTTCCTAACATCAATTTGACTCATAGAAGTCTTCAACTTACAATTGTGACCCCTTGTTTCTGTGTCCCCTCTCTGAAACATCTTGTCTTTGTCCACCTTATCTATTCCTCGCAGTATTTTATATGTCGTTATCATGTCTCCTCTAACCCTCCTGTCCTCCAGTGTCATCAGGCCGATTTCCCTTAACCTTTCTGCGTCGGACAATCTCCTTAGTTCTGGGACTAGTCTTGTTGCAAGCCTTTGCACTTTCTCTAGTTTCTTGACGTGCTTGACCAGGTGTGGGTTCCAAACTGGTGCTGCATACTCTAGTATGCTGAGCAGAGTCCTGAATGATTCCTCAGCGAGGTATCGGAACGCTATTCTTAGGTTTGCCAGACGCCCGTATGCTGCAGCAGTTATCTGATTGATGTGTGCCTCAGGAGATGTACTCAGTATTATACTCACCCCAAGATCTTTTTCCTTGAGTGAGGTTTGCAGTCTTTGGCCACCTAGCCTATACTCTGTCTGCGGTCTTCTTTGCCCTTTCCCGATCTTCACGACTTTGCATTTGGCAGGGTTAAATTCAAGGAGCCAGTTACTGGACCAGGCTTGTAGCCTTTCCAGGTCTCTTTGTAGTCCTGCCTAATACTCGACTGATTTAATTCTTCTCATTAACTTCACATTATCTGTAAACAGGGATACTTCTGAGTCTATCCCTTCCGTTATGTCATTGACATATACCAAAAACAGCACAGGTCCTAGGACTGACTCCAGTGGAACCCCGCTCGTCACAGGTGCCCACTCTGACACCTCGTCACGTACCATGACTCGTTGTTGCCTCCCTGTCAGATATTCTCTGATCCATTGCAGTGCCTTTCCTGTTACGTGTGCCTGATCCTCTAACTTTTGCATTAACCTCTTGTGAGGAACTGTGTCGAAGGCCTTTTTACAGTCCAAGAAAATGCAGTCTATCCACCCCTCTCTCTCGTGTCTTACTTCTGTTACCTTGTCATAAAACTCCAGTAGGTTTGTGACACAGGATTTTCCTTCCCTGAAACCGTGCTGGTTGTCGTTTATAAGCTCGTGTCTTTCTAGGTGTTCCCCCACTCTCCTCCTGGTGATCTTCTCCATGACTTTACATACTATACACGTCAGTGACACAGGTCTGTAGTTTAATGCCTCGTGTCTGTTTCCTTTCTTAAAAATTGGGACTACATTTGCCATCTTCCACACCTCAGGTAGTTGCCCAGTTTCAATGGATGTGTTAAAGATTTGTGTTAGTGGCACACACAACATCTCTGCTCCCTCTCTAAGGACCCACGGAGAGATGTTGTCTGGTCCCACCGCCTTTGAGGTATCAAATTCACATAGCAGCTTTTTCACCTCCTCCTCGGTTGTGTGTATTTCATCCAGCACTTGTTGGTGTACCTCCCTATTCTGAATTCCTGGAGTCCTTCCTGTCTCCACTGTAAATACTTCTTTAAATCTCATGTTGAGCTCCTCACATACCTCTTGGTCGTTTCTTGTGAACTCCCCACCTTCCTTCCTCAGCCTGATTACCTGGTCCTTGACTGTTGTTTTCCTTCTGATGTGGCTATACAACAGCTTCGGGTCAGACTTGACTTTTGGTGCTATGTCATTTTCGTATTGTCGCTGAGCCTCCCTTCTTACCTGTGCATATTCGTTTCTGGCTCTTCGGCTAATCTCTTTATTTTCCTGGGTCCTTTGTCTTCTGTACTTTTTCCATTCTCTAGTGTACTGTGTGTGTGTGTACTCACCTAATTGTGGTTGCAGGGGTCGAGACTTAGCTCCTTGCCCCGCCTCTTCACTGATCGCTACTGGGTCCCCTCTCTCCCTGCTCCATGAGCTTTATCATACCTCGTCTTAAAGCTATGTATGGTTCCTGCCTCCACTACATCACTTGCTAGACTATTCCATTTCCTGACTACTCTATGGCTAAATAAATACTTCCTAACATCCCTTTGACTCATCTGAGTCTTCAACTTCCAATTGTGACCCCTTGTTTCTGTGTTCCTCTCTGGAACATCCTGTCTCTGTCAACCTTGTCTATTCCACGCAGTGTGTGTGTGTGTGTGTGTGTGTGTGTGTGTGTGTGTGTGTGTGTGTGTGTGTGTGTGTGTGTGTGTGTGTGTGAGAGACAGAAAGACTGAAATAGACTGGAGATTTTAAGTGTATATGAGTGTTGACAATGAAGTGTGAGGTAAGTGAGAGCCAGAAAGAATGGAACCACTCAGTGGAGATGTATTATAATGGTTGCCGGGAGGAATGACTTTCACTCTGTGTGATTATAAATTTGTAAATAAATGCTTATTTATGTTTTCGGGGGGGGGGGAGAGAAAGAGAGAAAGATAGAAAGTAGGCGGAGTTTAAAATTATCTTCCATTGAAACCTAGCTATTAATATCGCCCTCTGTTGTGTGGTATATTGCGTGGCTTGCGCTCGAAAACTGTTTATTTTCGGTTTAAACCACACCTTTGTTGAGCTTTAGCTCTTGGTCCTGCCTCTTAACGTTCCATCAACTAACGTGAAACAGCCAAGTGGTATCTGAATGGTATCAGATTCCACTATGTTCATTTTTTTTCACTGATGGAGGATGAATAAATTACATCACCTCTGTTTTGTTTACAGGTGTTGTGTCATAGCGCCTGCCCTGATATAATTTTTTTCGAGATTGTATTCAATATTGTACTGTGTACATTAATTATATGAAGCAGTTGTAAAATACGAAGTGACTAATATACCTATCTAAGAAAATACACTGTATCCCTGCTTATCCTGCTTCATGTCCGCTACTCTCTTGGTGCACTCGATGAGATTCCCAAGACAGGATTTGCCATCTGTGAACCTGTTATCTTGGGTCCATTTCTTTCTAGGCGTTCTACTACTAACCATTGTTCATACTTAATCTTTGTGTTTATGGGTGAATGATTGTAGTGTAGGTCATTTGAATGTGAAAACGCTTGTGTCAGAGGTCTGCCGACTTCAGCGCCGCCTGTCTTCCTCTCTTCACACTACTTTCTTGGTTTGAGGGTGACGTATGGAGCAATGAGTCAAGTAGGGTAATTTGACTACTACGCTCTCTTACAGTCGTAAGTAACTTCTGTTGGTTTAGCCTTGCACATTACTTTGTCTAATTTTTCTGTCTGTTATCTGTTGCGATTTGTGGTATTTTGTACTCTTACCGTACAGTTATTATATTGCATACTCTCACCCGTTTCTTTCAAGGCCTTCTGCCTATCGAGTGAATAATCACCTTGTCATGATAACTGCCATGTTTCACTCTTCAGCCCGAGTGTCACAGTACAGGACACCTGAACTTTGAGGGACCAGACGGGTTGCCTAGACTTCAGCAGGAGACCTGTGAATATTTACTACTTTACTTCTTCGTATGACAGTAGAAGTTAAACGACCAACTTGTTTCTGGCCGCGTTGCTGCATCTCTGACCTCCATCTAATAACGTCCATGAGTCTTCGAAACCTCCGTCTACTGGGTACTCCTTCTCATTAACGATGTACTCACGCTTAAATCCGTACCCTGCCTCTCAACTCTCTGTGCTGACATGCTCTCTCTTCACTCAAGTTCATGTCTCTTCTTGCACGGATGTAGGTATTTCAGTCTGTGACCAGAAGTGATCGACTCTTTCTGCTTCTATCCTCGCTTCTCTACAAGTAACTGTAATACTTAAGCTATTCTTAGGCCATAGTCGATCATAGGTGTTGCTGAGTGCCGCTGTCTGCACCAAACCTTACCTTGTTGAGATTATCTTTGATTCTCTTTCAGTTCGTTTTGCCTTTTCTGTTGTTTCCTTCATTCAAGACACAACTCTCGTTAATATTTTTTTTTATATTTTAAGTAAATTGTGAATAATTTTTTCTTTCCTTTCTATCATTTAATTATATTTCGCATGCACTTTTTTTTCTATCCTTTTTCCTCATGTCATTCACAAGTACTTTAGCTAATGTAGTTATCTATAGTTAAGTGTTGTTCGTGTGTGTGTGTGTTCTCGCCGAATTGTTTATGAAGGCCGAGACTCACTTCCTGCTCCTCCTCTCTACCCATGGGTAGAGTCTCAGCTCCTGGTCTCGCCTCTTCGCTGGCCACTACTAGGTTCTTAAAGTTGTGTGTGGATCCATAATTTTAAAAGCAGGTAGTATAGAGCCCACGAGGCTAGGAGGGAGTGAATCCGGCAAGCGACCAAGGGCGTTTCACTTCCAATACTCACGTTTGTGGTAGAGTCTCATCTCCTGGTCCCGCCTCTTTGCTGGCCGTTACTGGGCTCACTCTCTCCTGGCTTCAAGAACCTTATCATACCTCTTCCGGGACTAGTAACGTTTCAAAACTTTGCAATTTCTCCAATTTCTTGACATACGTTATCAAATGTCGATTTCATACTAATGTTGCATACTCCACTACGGGTCTGACGAACGTGAATGACTCCTTGCTTAAATTTCTGAAAGCTAGTCCTAGATTTGCCAGACTCATGTTTGCTGCAATAGTTATTCGGTCGATGTGTTTGTGTGTGTGTTTGTGTGTGTGTGTGTGTGTGTGTGTGTGTGTGTGTGTGTACGGTAGCTAACACAATAACTAATACGATAACTAGTACAATAACGAGCCTGTTCACTGAACTCAGAAAAAATCATGGCTTATGATGTTATTTGGCACTGGTCCAGAGACATATTGTAAGTAAGCTTGCTCTTGTTCGAGGTTCCTTCGTAAGAAATTTGGCACTCGTTCTATATAGTTATATACGTATTTTGGCACTGGTCCTGGGTCGCTCACAAGCGCCAGAGAAATCACAAATTAATGCCGTATATTCAGCGGCCTCAGGAAATGTTTTATAATATTAGTAATTAAATGTCAAATCCAGTTTAGCTTATCTTTTTTGTTTACTCATCTGTTGTTTGTTTGGTGGTGAGGATGCAGATTAGTAGTGGAAGCAATAGTAGTAGTAGTAGTAGTAGCAAAAGTACTAGTGGCAGCAGTAGTAGTAACTTGACAGAGTACTTGGAAGTCAACACTGAGGCTATCTGTTGAGATGAACTATTTTTTTTTTATTAACACATCGGCCGATTCCCACCAAGGCAGGGTGGCCCGAAAAAGAAAAACTTTCATCATCATTCACTCCATCACTGTCTTGCCAGAAGGGTGCTTTACACTACAGTTATAAAACTGCAACATTAACACCCTTCCTTCAGAGTGCCGGCACTGTACTTCCCATCTCCAGAACTCAAGTCCGGCCTGCCGGTTTCCCTGAATCCCTTCATAAATGTTACTTTGCTCACACTCCAACAGCACGTCAAGTATTAAAAACCATATGCCTCCATTCACTCCTATCAAATACGCTAACACATGCTTGCTGGAAGTCCAAGCCCTCGCACACAAAACTTCCTTTACCCCTCCCTCCAACCTTTCCTAGGCCGACCCCTACCCCGCCTTCCCTCCACTACAGATTTATACACTCTCGAAGTCACTCTGTCTCGTTCCATTCTCTCTACATGTCCAAACCACCTCAACAACCCCTCCTCAGCTCTCTGGACAATCGTTTTGGTAATCCCGCAACTCCTCCTAATTTCCAAACTCCGAATTCTCTGCATTATATTCACACCACACATTGACCTCAGACATGACATCTCCACTGCCTCCAGCCTTCTCCTCGTTGCAACATTCGTCACCCATGCTTCACACCCATATAAGAGCGTTGGTATAACTATACTCTCATACATTCCCTCTTTACTTCCATGGACAAGGTTCTTTGTCTCCACAGACTCCGAAGTGCTCCACTCACCCTTTTCCCTCATCAATTCTATGATTCACCTCATCCTTCATAGACCCATCCGCCGACATGTCCACTCCCAAATATCTGAATACATTCACCTCCTCCATACTCTCTCCCTCCAATCTGATATCCAATCTTTCGTCACCTATTCTTTTTGTTATCCTCATCACCTTACTCTTTCCTATATTCACTTTCAATTTTCTTCTTTTACACACCCTACCAAATTCATCCACCAACCTCTGCAGCTTCTCTTCAGAATCTCCCAAAAGCACAGTGTCATCAGCAAAAGCAACTGTGACAACTCCCACTTTGTATTTGCTTCTTTATCTTTTAGACCAACACCTTTTGCCAAGACCCTTGCATTCACTTCTCTTACAACCCCATCTATAAATATATTGAACAACCACGGTGACATCACACATCCTTGTCTAAGGCCCACTTTTACTGGGAAATAGTCCCCTTCCCTCCTACACACACTAACCTGAGCCTCACTATCCTCATAAAAACTCTTCACTGCTTTCAGTAACCTTCCTCCTATTCCATACACCTGCAACATCTGCCACATTGCCCCCTATCTACCCTATCATACGCCTTTTCCAAATCCATAAATGCCACAAAAACATCTTTACCCTTATCCAAATACTGTTCACCTATATGTTTCACTGTAAACACTTGGTCTACACACCCCTACCTTTCCTAAAGCCCCTTGTTCATCTGCTATCCTGCTTTCTGTTTTACTCTTAATTCTTTCAATAATAACTCTACCATACACTTTACCAGGTACACTCAACAGACTTATTCCCCTATAATTTTTGCACTCTCTTTTGTCCCCTTTGCCTTTATACAAAGGAACAATACACGTTCTCTGCCAATCCCTAGGTACCTTACCCTCTTCCATACATTTATTAAATAATAGCACCAACCACTCCAAAATTATATCCCCACCTGCTTTTAACATTTCTATCTTTATCCCATCAATCCCAGCTGCCTTACCCCTTTCATTCTACCCACTGCTTCACGAACTTCCCTACACCCACAACTGGCTCTTCCACACTCCTACAAGATGTTATTCCTCCTTGCCCTACACACGAAATCACAGCTTCCTGTCTTCATCAACATTTAACAAATCCTCAAAATATTCTCTCCATCTTCCCGATACCTCTAACTCTCCATTTAATAACTCTCCTCTCCTATTTTTAACTGTCAAATCCATTTGTTCTCTAGGCTTCCTCAACTTATTAATCTCATTCCAAAACTTTTTCTTATTTTCAACAAAATTTGCTGATAACATCTCACCCACTCTCTCATCTGCTCTCTTTTTACATTGCTTCACCACTCTTTTAACCTCTCTTTTCTCTCCATATACTCTTCCCTCCTTGCATCACTTCTACTTTGTAAAAACCTCTCATATGCTAACTTTTCTCCCTTACTACTCTCTTTACATCATCATTCCACCAATCGCTCCTCTTCCCTCCGCACCCACTCGCCTGTAACCACAAACTTCTGCTGAACACTCAAACACTACATTTTTAAATCTACCCCATACATTTTCGACCCCATTTCCTACACTCTCACTAGCCCATCTATCCTCCAATAGTTGTTTATATCTTACCCTAACTGCCTCCTCTTTTAGTTTATAAACCTTCACCTCTTTTTACTTACTGATTCTATTTTCCTTGTATCCCATCTACCTTTTACTCCCACTATAGCTATAACTAAAAAGTGATCTGATATATCTGTAGCCCCTCTATAAACATGTACATCCTGAAGTCTACTCAACAGTCTTTTATCTACCAATACATAGTCTAACAAACTACTGTCATTACGCCCTACATCATATCTTGTATACTTATTTATCCTCTTTTTCTTAAAATATGTATTACCTATAACTAAACCCCTTTCTATACAAAGTTCAATCAAAGGGCTCCCATTATCATTTACACCTGGCACCCCAAACTTACCTACTACACCTCTCTGCATGTTTCTCCCACTTTAGCATTTAGGTCCCCTACCACAATTACTCTCTCATTTGGTTCAAAAGTTCCTATACATTCGCTTAACATCTCCCAAAATCTCTCTCTCTCTCTACACTCCTCTCTTCTCCAGGTGCATACACGCTTATTATGACCCACTTTTCGCATCCGACCCTTATTTTAATCCACATAATCCTTGAATTTACACATTTATATTCCCTCTTTTCCTTCCATAACTGATCCTTCAACATTATTGCTACCCCTTCCTTAGCTCTAACTCTCTCAGATACTCCCGACTTAATCCCATTTATTTCTCCCCACTGAAACTCGCCTACCCCCTTCAGCTTTGTTTCGCTTAGGGCCAGGACATCCAACTTCTTTTCATTCATAACATCGGCAATCATCTCTTTCTTATCATCCGCACTACATCCACGCACATTCAGACAACCCAATTTTATAAAGTTTTTCTTCTTCTCGTTTTTAGTAGATTTGTACAGGAGAAGGGGTTACTAGCCCATTGCTCCCGGCATCTTAGTCGCCTCATACGACACGCATGGCTTACGGAGGAAAGAACTAATTACTTCTAATTAGATTAAGGACTATAGTTAATTATCTAGGTGTGTGAGTTTAGGATAGAAAAAAGCAGAAGGCTCTTACCCCTGCGGTACTAACGAAAGTAGAAGGTTGTCTGCGGTATAACGCAGAGTGGTGTTACTGTGATAACTTACTCACGGTAGCGCGTATGTGTGGAAGCGCTAGATTTACTAAGTTATCACTGTTGAGTAGCAAGCAGTAGATTACCTAAGCCAGGGTTGCCTAACCTTTATTGCCTTGTAAACCCCAAACCAATTTTATCCAAACCCACGCACTTCATTTCACAAAATTTTTGATAAAAAAAAAATATTTAACATCCAAAATATACTGAAGTTACATTTTATTGTAGATTCGTAAAACTAAAGAATTCTAGTAATAAGAAAAAAATATATATATTGAAAAGCGCACAGCCTAAAACATGATGATCAGTACTCATCTCTTCACAAGTCTTTCAGACAGCCTGTAACTGAGTGCTCATGTTAGATCTCAGTTCACCACCTGTGTTGCTGTACTCTTCCCTCCAGCATTGCGGGAGAGCCGTCAACACAGACTGATCCAATCTTATCCCAGCTAATTCCATGGCGAACGAAATATCCGCTAACTTGGCCAAATACATCTCTGGCTTTAGTTGTTGCTTCAAGAGGCAAACAGGTCGAAGATTCTTCTTCTTGTAACTCTCTAGCGACGCCAAGTTACACTGGGCTGGTCCTGGCTCTCTGAGTGACCTGATAAGATCTCTGAGTGACCTGAGAAGCTCACTGTGTTTGAACCAAGAGTTTGACTGGTTATTTATTGTCCTGGTTTTATAATATTTTCCATAATTGATTGAAGTGTAATTTTTAAGAACTGATAGAATGTTCGATTACCAAAGAATAGTATGAAACACTATTGTATCCTAGGGACCGTACGTACACCCCTTTGTTAAGCTCCACCCACCCCCTTCTGAAGCTCCAGGGGTGCCTACACCGCCAGGGTGGACAACCTTGACATAAGGTACCAAGGTAGAGCCATTAAGAAGGTAAGTTACTCACGTTATAACGACAGTAAAGTATATGGTAGAGTACCTACTCATTCATGTATAAATTACATGTTTTTTTTGTACGTTTTTTTTCAATCTCGTAGTTAATAGTTGAATGTGTGTGCACAAACACGTACGTACACACACACACACACACACACACACACACACACACACACACACAGCTATATGCTCGGCGTCTGAAGTCTCTAATGAAGTGATGAGAATAGTGAAGTTTAGAAAATACTTGATCGATGAAAGAGCATTCTTCCTCAAGGAAGATTCGGAGGTCACGAAGGAAGACGCTCATGATTACGCCATGTTTAGTCTTGGTGTTGTGGTGAGAGTTGAAGTGGAGAAGATCCTGCTGGCTGGTGGGTTTTCGGTAGACTTTAGAACGAAGCTTTCACAACATAGCTGAACCTCTTGCCAGGAAATTTTTTGAACGTTGTTCTAAACAGTAACAAACCTACTGGCCCATGCCGGGTAGGTCTTCTCAGATCCAACCTCTTCCTAGCAGTCAACTCTCTCCATCTGACCCGACGCGTCACTATGCTTCCTATATATACTGACGTAGTCTGCTCAGATAGATCTGTTTGTCACTTGATAAAGCCCACTGTGTGGGCGAAACGTTGTCAATAAAGAATCACATTATATTGCATGCGAGTCTACTTTTCCATTAACATAATGTAACATAATATCACATAATAAAATATATGACAAAACAAAATATAGCAAAACAATACAACAACCCTCCCTCTCAAGACAGAAGAACATTATAAAAAACGTAGGAAGCTTGGTGGCCAAGTTGGATCATCGGGAGGTCAAGTGTGTTGGGTCACCAGGTCAAGTGTGTTGGGTCACCAGGTCAAGTGTGTTGGGTCACCAGGTCAAGTGTGTTGGATCACCAGGTCAAGTGTGTTGGGTCACCAGGTCAAGTCTCCCTGCAATATTTTTATTGTATTTTTATTGTCATTAAGACTGATGTTATTTGCGTGTAATTACTCACACACAGTCACGCCACAATAGTTTTGATATATGCTGTTACTACTCTGAGATATAAGGCCACAATGTGGCATAAAAAATTAAGAGTTTGCTGTGACTGTCAACTAGACCCAGCCACCTGGAGGTCAGTGGTATGTCTAAGATCCACTCACCTGTTTACTCTGAGTCTTCCTCTTCTGAACGGCGTCAATACGTAATGGTTGATGCATCTTACGGACAGAATATTACCCATTAAGTTTAGACTGTGTGCAGGCAAACTTGTCACTATAGTAAAGTATAGTTAAAACACTTTGAATCATTGGGATCAGTTCCATATACGATGAGTGATGTCACTGAGTCTTAGATAACGATGAGTGATGTCACTGAGTCTTAGATAACGATGAGTGATGTCACTGAGTCTTAGATAACGATGAGTGATGTCACTGAGTCTTAGATAACGATGAGTGATGTCACTGAGTCTTAGATAACGATGAGTGATGTCACTGAGTCTTAGATAACGATGAGTGATGTCACTGAGTCTTAGATAACGATGAGTGATGTCACTGAGTCTTAGATAACGATGAGTGATGTCACTGAGTCTTAGATAACGATGAGTGATGTCACTGAGTCTTAGATAACGATGAGTGATGTCACTGAGTCTTAGATAACGATGAGTGATGTCACTGAGTCTTAGATAACGATGAGGATGTCACTGAGTCTTAGATAACGATGAGTGATGTCACTGAGTCTTAGATAACGATGAGTGATGTCACTGAGTCTTAGATAACGATGAGTGATGTCACTGAGTCTTAGATAACGATGAGTGATGTCACTGAGTCTTAGATAACGATGAGTGATGTCACTGAGTCTTAGATAACGATGAGTGATGTCACTGAGTCTTAGATAACGATGAGTGATGTCACTGAGTCTTAGATAACGATGAGTGATGTCACTGAGTCTTAGATAACGATGAGTGATGTCACTGAGTCTTAGATAAGAATGTGAGATGTTTAAATAGATTAAGCTTCAGTATATTTAGATGTGTTTAAATGTCTCTAACATAAGTTGTTAAATAATAAAAATCATTTTTGTACAAGTACTGTCAAGTACAGACGTGACGTTATAAGTACAAATGAAAACATACTATAAGAAACCATGACTGACTTACTGCTAGGTGAACAGATAACGGTGAGTGAAAGTTCACTGAGTTATATGATAATTATTTTAGTAGTAGTAGTACTGAGTTTGTAGTTTGTCACGTGGAGACCAGTGGTTAGGTTCATGTGTCAGGAGTCTCATGTGTCCCTAGATAGTCTACCTTCCCACGTCCTATCTCATTACATCCCAGTAATCTTGAATCTTGAAAAAGTCTTCCCCAGGTTCATGTGTCCAGGAGTCCATCTGTAGTCCCTCAGATAGTCTCCCTTCCCACGTACATTATCCTACCACTTCAGTAATCTTGAATCTAAGTCTTCCCCAGGTTCATGTGTCCAGGAGTCCATCTGTGTCCCCTCAGATAGTCTCCCTTCCCCACGTCCTATCCTACACTCAGTAATCTTGCATCTAAGTCTTCCCCAGGTTCATGTGTCCGGGAGTCCATCTGTGTCCCCTCAGATATTCTCCCTTCCCCACTTACCTTCCTCAGGTTCATGTACTCTGATATTGTCCCTTTCCTACTTCCCCATATTCACGTGTCCCTTCCCCACTTCCTATCCTACACTACACTATCCTACACTATCTTGCATCTAGGCCTTCCCCAGGTTCAGGTGTCCAGGAATCTATCCGTGGGCCCCCGGATGTCTTCCCTTCCCCTGAAGTTTTGGAAACTCTCCTCGTATTTTTGATGCCTCACCCAGTCCCACCCCCGAGATAATCAGTCCCATCCCAGGTCCGTGGTTCCCTGAGGTCAGCAATCCCACCCCAGGTCCGTGGGTCCAGGTATACACCTTTCATCACTTCCCTGAGGTCAGCAATCCCACCCCAGGTCCTTGGTTCCAGGTTCACACCCGTCACCACTTCCCCAAGGTCAGCAAGTCCAACCCCAGGTCCGTGGTTCCAAGTGTTCATCCATACACCCTTCACCACTTCCCTGAGGTCAGCAAGTCCCACCCCAGGTCCGTGGGTCCAAGTGTCCATCCATACACCCTTCACCACTTCCCTGAGGTCAGCAGTTTTAGCCACCCTTGAGGCACTGTCCATATATGATATTACTACACAAGTGTAATAATATCAGTATACGAAGGTAGATGTTATTACAGAGGAGGACACGCAGAAAATCTGCGCTCTGTAATAACATCCACCTGGACAGACCCGAACGTCGACTACCTGAGACAAGAGAGATCTCTATCCCAGTTAGCCCACCAAGGAGTGGCCACTCAATTAAAATTTTGAACATATATTTATATTTAATATTGTACCTATGTCAATTATTAAATTGTTCAATTATTTAGTTGTATAAGTGTATTTGTGAACGTTTTTATGTGCGTAAATTAGTGTCTGTGTGTGAACCTTTGTGTTCCCTGCACGATAACTGTAATTAATTGTTATTAATTATCGTTTTTTCCTTGTTATTGATCTTCTTTATTTGCATGGTACGCTAAGGTTCTCAAGCGCGCACTCTTCTTTACAATAAATTCTGTATTTCCACATACAAATCCTACACAGTCACACATTAAGATGCACAAATAAAGCAACACACACACAAACACAATCATCTGTATCAAACATACACACACATTTATTCAACAATGTATATTATCCTCTCCTTTCGGTATTACTAGTACTATATAAACAAATACACACATACTTACAAGTCACATTTCTTCTTCTACGCTACACACACACACACACACACACACGTACACATATGTAAGTCAAGTGTACAAACACGGAAAAGACTGGTGTCAGGACGTAGTTCCTGGTGATAATATTATCAAGGTTATTATCAACCTTTTGTGTTTCCCAGTGACTAGTTAATGATGCTGAACCCACTGGAAAGTTCTCATAAGTCTCAGTCTCCTATGTTCGGGTTATTTATGTATGTATTAATGTATAATTTTTAAATGTATACATGTATTTATGAATATTTGAGCATCTATATACATATGAATATGCATATATCTTGGTCAAGGTTTCGAGACATATTTGTTGTTTATGCAGACAAAATGAAGGATGGTGGAGAGAAGAGACCTAGTGAGAGTAATTAATGAGTTGTGTGGCGCTACATATATATATATATATATATATATATATATATATATATATATATATATATATATATATATATATATATATATATATATATATATATATATATATATATGCCTAAGTGGCTATCATCACCAAGAACAACATTAATGTTCACTATGATGAACGCAACCAAGAACAATACTGGTGTTCACCTTTACATTAACAGTCAGTGTTGTACATGAACAACACTGACATGAACAACACTGACATGAACAACACTTGTACATAAAATATAATTCTGGTGAGTGATAACAAACAAGTACTCAGACAAGATGGTAAAAATGTCATCTAATTACTAATAAAAAAAATCAGTGGTTGATTCATAGCTCCTGGACTCTTTCCATAACTTCATTTTACCGATTTTGTTGATTTCTGGTCTACAGGGATTGATCATATCCATTCCTGAAGCTGTGTATATTGTTTGCCTCCACCACCACTTGACCTAGTACAGTCCACTTACCACCCTAAGATTGGAAAAGTAATTATATATTCTAGTACACAAGTGATATCACAATAGATATCACGAACGCCCTTGGAAGTTCACTATTTTCTCACATTGGTTGTTTTGCATATTATGATATGTTAATGGTATAGTAACATAAGAAAATATAACAACTTTAACATAAGATATAAGATAAAAAAAAAAAAGAAGAAAGCTTGGTGGGCAGGTTGGGTCACCGGGAGATAAAGTAGGTTTGGTCACCAGGTCAAGTCTACCTGGAAGGTTGGGTCACCGGGAGATAAAGTAGGTTTGGCCACCAGGTCAAGTCTACCTGGAATTGTTTTGACTTATAATTTTTTGTTTTATTGAGTTTATAGTTTCATTCAGGTGAATCACAACTGTTTTGAGTTAACACAATTAATTCAAAACAATTGTGATTCACGCCACTACTTCCTCTTTCATACACACTACTTCCTCTTTCATACACACTACTTCCTCTTTCATACACACTACTTCCTCTTTCATACACACTACTTCCTCTTTCATGCACACTACTTCCTCTTTCATACACACTACTTCCTCTTTCATACACACTACTTCCTCTTTCATACACACTACTTCCTCTTTCATACACACTACTTCCTCTTTCATACACACTACTTCCTCTTTCATACACACTACTTCCTCTTTCATACACACTACTTCCTCTTTCACACACACTACTTCCTCTTTCATACACACTACTTCCTCTTTCATACACACTACTTCCTCTTTCATACACACTACTTCCTCTTTCATACAAAACATACTTCTTCTTTCACAACACACTACTTTCCTTTCACACACTACTTCTCTTTCACACACACACACACCACACACTACTTCACTCTTCCTCTCTCTCTCACACACACACACACACACACACACACACACACTAAATACACACCCCCATATACAACATATATATATATATATATATATATATATATATATATATATATATATATTCATACCGATTATAAAAACTGGTCAATTGCGAACTCATCTAAAATAGTCTTTCACTTTCTAACTAAGTATTTTCATTTATGTTAATAAAATTTATAATTACACAAAACACAACACACCAACCTACTTCCAGCCAATTCTCTCTCTCTCACACAATATTAGATACTTAACATACAACAACACACATGAAATATATTTTTCTATGCAGTGATTTTGCGAATATGCATACAATCATATTATATAGTATATTATATAATATTTATAATCGGCACGACTATATATATATATATATATATATATATATATATATATATATATATATATGTCGTGCCGATTAGGTAAAACTGCGATTTTGGCTTAAATAGCAACGCTCTTCTTGCCATATAAGACAAGTGAAAATTTGTGTATGCAATTATTTCGTATAAATCATTCTGAACCTAACGAAAAAATATATTTCATTATGTTTGTTTATTATTAAATTAATGTAAACGTATCAAAATATATTTAGTTGGGTTAGGTTAAATTAAATTGCGCTTGTTATAATAAGGTTAGGTAGGTTTTCTAAGTTTCTTTTGGTTCAAAATTATAATTTTTACATTAACATAAATGAAAAAATATATCTTTAAACGTATAAGAGAAAATTTTAGAAAGAACTTAATAATTGACCAGTTTTACCTAATCGGCACGACATATATATATATATATATATATATATATATATATATATATATATATATATATATATATATATATATATATATATATATATATATATATATATATATATATATATATATACATACATACATACGCACACGTTCGCACATATACGCACAAACGAACACATTAAACACACACACAAAAAACAAAAACAAAAAAATACGAGCGCACACACAACTGCAAGTTGAAAACTCAGATGAGTCACAGAGATGTTAGGAAGTATTTCTTCAGCCTTAGAGTTGTCAGGAAGTGGAACAATCTGGAGAGTGAAGTAGTCAAGACACGATCCATACATAGCTTTAAGAAGAGATGCATACGATAAGGGTCTTGGAGCCAGGAGAGAGTGGAAGTAGTAACGACCGGCAAAGAGGCGGGGCCGGGAGCTATGACTCGAGTACAACCATCATCAACACCCACCCACTACTGCCCATCCCTCAGTACATTCCAACCAATGACAGCACCAGCAACCCTTCACACGACCCTCCTTTCCACACTTCCCTTCCCTCTCCTTCCATCTCTTTCCCTCTCCTTCCCACTCCTTCCCTCTCCTTCCCACTCCTCCCTCCCGTTGCTTTCAGCCAGACCCAGCTTCACTCATCAAGCTTTTTACTGCCGCGTTATACATGAGAAAGCATGAATGAGGGACATCAGGGTTATTTCTCATTGTTTACAACGGGATGTGTGTTTGAGTCTTGCAATATACATTTATCTTAGTCCCTCGACATGTAGCGATATACACTCTTTTGACCGTGTTTTGCAGTGGTATACACTCTTTTGACCCTGTTTTGCAGTGGTATACACTCTTTTGACCCTGTTTTGCAGTGGTATACACTCTTTTGACCCTGTTTTGCAGTGGTATACACTCTTTTGACCCTGTTTTGCAGTGGTATACACTCTTTGACCCTGTTTTGCAGTGGTATACACTCTTTTGACCCTGTTTTGCAGTGGTATACACTTTTTTGACCCATGTTTGCAGTGGTATACACTCTTTGAAACCCTGTTTTCAGTATCGTATAATTGTCTTTCACCTCCCTGTTTTTGCTGTACACTTCTTTGACTGTTTGCTGGTATACACTCATGACCCTGTTTCTAGTGTTACTTTTCACCTGTGTTTTTTGCTGCACCATGCTGTTGATTGTTCTTGCTGTCATACACTGTTTTTCATTGCTTCTGCTGTCACCATTGTGTTGATGATTATTGCTGTCACCACTGCTGTTGATGTTTCTTGCTGTCACCACTGCTGTTGCTGTTTCTTGCTGTCACCACTGCTGTTGATGTTTCTTGCTGTCACCACTGCTGTTGATGTTTCTTGCTGTCACCACTGATGTTTATGTTTCTTGCTGCAACCATTGCTGTTGATGTTTCTTGCTGTCACAACTGATGTTGATGTTTCTTGCTGTCACCACTGCTGTTTATGTTTCTTGCTGTCACCACTGCTGTTGATGTTTCT
>WNWK01001070.1:207500-275000 GCA_009830355.1 Cherax destructor | reverse complement strand
GAGAATTGAGAGGCTTGACATTTGTTGGTGTTCCCTGCCAAGACCACGGGCTGCTAGCAGCGTCAATATATCCCACCAGTGTTGTGGAAGTGCATTCAGATTGCTTCACTTCACTCTCAATCTGGCCATTTGAGTCTGAGTGCACCTTCATTGCTCGCATAACTACCAAATGATGTTCGCTTCACTAGTGGCGGAAAATGGCTTTCTTCATACGTTTCCACTTAAAGAAACCTCTGAAAAGTTGGCTTACTAAAAAACCTTGGAAATAGAAAGGCCAGTCGCGAAACGATTATGAACCAGGGTAAACATAGTCTCTCACCTTACGTCCACTGAGATGCTGGAAACTTGAGAACCCCGAAAAAAACATCGCTAAGAGATTGAAGGACGAGATTCCTCCTGGATGTCTTCCCTGATCCACTTCCCTCGATCATCGTCTGGATCTGCACGACGTACAAGGGACGGATTGCTCTGCTTCTGAGGTCTGCTGCCTACGTTTCATTCCCGTCAGTGTTAGCAGGTTCAGTTTTCTGGAGTTCAAGTTCCATGATCGCATGTTCTTCTTCATCAACAGCACCGGCAGTTAAGGTGACAGGAGCCTAGACGGCAGTTAAGGTGACAGGAGCCTAGACGGCAGTTAAGGTGACAGGAGCCTAGACGGCAGTTAAGGTGATAGGAGCCTAGACGGCAGTTAAGGTGACAGGAGCCTAGACGGCATTTATGGTGACAGGAGCCTAGACGGCAGTTAAGGTGACAGGAGCCTAGACGGCAGTTAAGGTGACAGGAGCCTAGACGGCAGTTAAGGTGACAGGAGCCTAGACGGTAGTATAATCACTTGATGACTATGTGGAACGTTTTTTACTCAATAGAAAAACTGTATTTCATTATTTTAGTTATTTTATGACTGAACTGAATAGATAAGTCAAGTATGGACCATATCCAGACAGGTAGATTAGTCTGAAAAACAAGAGAAATGGCATACAGAATTATCAACCCAAATCTTGTTTTTGGGTGGGCCGGTCAAGATTCTGGGCCTGTGGCAAATGCCCCCTCTTCACTCCCTGTAATTCATGACATGAAGCAAAACTTCTGTGTTGATACTCCTGTTATTGTTCAGTGGGATTATAAAATTAATTCCAGATATTACAGGTACTGAGACTACAAGAATCAGTAGTTCTTATTTTCGGGGAAGGAATTTCTTGGTTTCTTGTAGTGGCAAGGTTTGTCTCATGTACGGGTAAACAAACTGCAGTGGCGGTTGACTGGTACTTGCACGATCGTCTACAGGCCAAGTGTTATGATACAAACGTCAGTAATACCGGCAGTAAACAAAGAGCTTGTACAGTCATTGGAAACACGCTGGAGCGGCAACTAACGTCCCGCCACCGTGTCAACGAAATTATTTTATCACTCGTGCGTGTAACAGCGCTACCACCGGCCCTCGTACTTTAAAATTCAAACACTTCATGAAATTCTAGAACTGATCCATTCATTGTGTTTTCAGGTTAGAGAAGTCAATATGCCCTGGAAATAAGCACTAACAATTACTTGCAAACAACATCTTGATCAAATTTATCCACTAGCAAATTATAAGAAGCTTCTTGAGCAGAGAGTAATTTACTAAGGCGATGATCCACACAATGGAGTATACTTTAACACACCAGGAACTGTACACAGCGCTACATGTATGGCACGCGTATAATATGCCATAAAAGATACGTCTGTTTCGTTCTAAATTAAAGAAAACTTCAAGAAGCACCTTACTATTATTTTTTACTCCAGCATTTCCCCTCACATTTAAAATTCACCAGGCCTACCAGGATTTCTTTTTAAGGCTGCAAGTCTTTTTTGTTGTAATGCTAATACAATTACAATTTATAATGTAATTACTCTTCTGCTTTATCTGGAGTATACCTGGGCTTGTTTTAATTATCTTCACTCACATCCACCTCAACTACGCTTATATATGACGCTCATTAGAGAAATTTCCATATTACCAGAGAGTATATATATATATATATATATATATATATATATATATATATATATATATATATATATATATATATATATATATATATATATATATATATATATATATACATATATAATCTGTTCAGACCAATTTTCGCAGATTTATTGCATGAACAAATTTTCACTCTGCTTATTCGGCAAAAATCACCCTGGTTTTTTAGGCCAAACTAGCCAACTCGGCTCTTTTCTTTTCGGCAGGACATTTATTTATGCAAATGGATCGCGGTATTCCACAAGGTTGCAGAACATCAGTGAGGAGGAGATGCATGTAGCATCATCGTTATCAGCACTGTGCCCTCACCAGAAGCTAAGTCATTCAGTGGAGCAAGTCAAGTCAAGCAGGAGACCCAGGGAATCAAATTCAAGCAGGAGACCCAGGGAATCAAATTCAAGCAGGAGACCCAGGGAATCAAATTCAAGCAGGAGACCCAGGGAATCAAATTCAAGCAGGAGACCCAGGGAATCAAATTCAAGCAGGAGACCCAGGGAATCAAATTCAAGCAGGAGACCCAGGGAATCAAATTCAAGCAGGAGACCCAGGGAATCAAATTCAAGCAGGAGACCCAGGGAATCAAATTCAAGCAGGAGACCCAGGGAATCAAATTCAAGCAGGAGACCCAGGGAATCAAATTCAAGCAGGAGACCCAGGGAATCAAATTCAAGCAGGAGACCCAGGGAATCAAATTCAAGCAGGAGACCCAGGGAATCAAATTCAAGCAGGAGACCCAGGGAATCAAATTCAAGCAGGAGACCCAGGGAAATCAAATCAATGTAAGAAGGAGACCCAGGGAATCAAATGCAAGCAGGAGACCCAGGGAATCAAATGCAAGAAGGAGACCCAGGGAATCAAATGCAAGAAGGAGACCCAGGGAATCAAAGCCAAGAAGGAGACCCAGGGAATCAATGCCAAGCAGGAGACCAGGGAATTAAATGAGAATCAGAGACCACATGCTTCTTCATGCAGGGTTTGGTTCTCTAGTGATGCTAGGGCAAGTTCGCTTCAACCATTTACATTTCCCGGTTCTATTGATTCTGGGATCAGCTGTGTAACAAACCTCGGTTCTCAGTTTTCTTTATTACATTGACGAGGTGAGGGGGTTCTACGCTTGCGCTTCGTGTGTTACTCTGTTTATGAGTGCCTCATTTGATCTGTTTGTGTGCCTCATTTTGCTCTGTTTGTGTGCCTCATGTTGCTCTGTGTATGTGTGCCTCATGTTGCTCTGTGTATGTGTGCCTCATGTTGCTCTGTGTATGTGTGCCTCATGTTGCTCTGCGTATGTGTGCCTCATGTTGACCTGTTTATGTGTGCCTCATGTTGCTCTGTTTGTGTATGCCTCATGTTGCTCTGTTTGTGTGTGCCTCATGTTGCTCTGTTTGTGTATGCCTCATGTTGCTCTGTTTGTATGTGCCTCGTGGTGCTCTGTGTATGTGTGCCTTATGTTGCTCTGTGTATGTGTGCCTCATGTTGCTCTGTGTATGTGTGTCTCATGTTGCTTTGTGTATGTGTGCCTCATGTTGCTCTGTTTGTGTGTGCCTCATGTAGCTCTGTTTGTGTGTGCCTCATGTAGCTCTGTTTGTGTGTGCCTCATGTTGCTCTGCGTATGTGTGCCTCACGTTGCTCTGTGTGTGCCTCAGTTTGCTCTGTGTATGTGTGTCTCATGTTGCTCTGTGTATGTGTGTCTCATGTTGCTCTGTGTATGTGTGCCTCATGTTGCTCTGTGTGTGCCTCATGTTGCTCTGTGTGTGCCTCATGTTGCTCTGTGTATGTGTGTCTCATGTTGCTCTTTGTATGTGTGCCTCATGTTGCTCTGTGTATGTGTGCCTCATGTTGCTCTGTTTGTGTGTTCCTCATGTTCCTCTGTGTATGTGTGCCTCATGTTGCTCTGTGTATGTGTGCCTCACATCGCTTTCTGTATGTGTCTCTCATGTTGCTCTGTTTGTGTGCGTTTCATGTTGCTTGTGTATGTGTGTCTCATGTTGCTCTGTTTGTGTGTCTCTCATGTTGCTCTGTTTGTGTGTCTCTCATGTTGCTCTGTTTGTGTGTGCCTCATGTTGCTCTGTTTGTGTGTGCCTCATGTTGCTCTGTTTGTGTGTGCCTCATGTTGCTCTGTGTGTGCCTCATGTTGCTCTGTGTGTGCCTCATGTTCCTCTGTGTGTGCCTCATGTTCCTCTGTGTGTGCCTCATGTTGCTCTGTTTTGTGTGTGCCTCATATTGCTCTGTGTGTGCCTCATGTTGCTCTGTTTGTGTGTGTCTCAAATTGCTCTGTTTGTGTGTGTCTCAAATTGCTCTATTTGTGTGTGTCTCAAATTGCTCTGTTTGTGCGTGTCTCAAATTGCTCTGTTTGTGTGTGCCTGATGTTGCTCTGTTTGTGTGTGCCTGATGTTGCTCTGTTTGTGTGCCTCATGTTGCTCTGTTTGTGTGTGCCTCATGTTGCTCTGTTTGTGTGTACCTCATGTTGCTCTGTGTGTACCTCATGTTGCTCTGTGTGTGCCTCATGTTGCTCTGTGTGTGCCTCATGTTGCTCTGTGTGTACCCCATGTTGCTCTGTGTGTGCCTCATGGAAGTGGTCTGGTGTGACGTCCACCAGTGGTATGTTTTTTTTTTATTCTGTGGAGATGAAGGACAAAGGCGAACATAAATTGAATAACATCAGTGGATTATGCAAAGCCGGCTTATATATATACAGAGACTGGCATAAGTTTGTGTGTGTGTGTGTACTCACCTAGTTATACTCACCTAGTTGTGGTTGCAGGGGTCGAGTCATAGCTCCTGGTATGTGTCTGTGTATGTGTACTTGTATTTGTATTTTCCAAGTCTGTCATTGCTTACACACACACACACACACACACACATAAACACACACATAAACACGCACACAGTTCTGCCTGGCAGGAAACACTCAGCCCGTGCAAATCAAACCAACACAACTCAAATATACTCAGAATACGCACCGGCAAACTACACCTCCGCCAAATTCAACAATTTCCAAATCACTTCCAATTCGCTTGTAATCTTGACAAGTCTTCTCTCGACACGCCGTGTCCTCAATTCAGGGTGGGAGGCGGTCCCTCACACACGTTCCAGCGCAAATTCCAGCTTCTAAATATATAATCAGCGTTTAACGGGGTGTGTTTGGGACACTTCACCGTGAGGCCAGAGCGTGACTTAAGAAAGGAATAGATTGTGCAGCGAGTGTAGAATTGTTACACAATTTAGGCACGTTTAATCTGGAGTTTTTTTTTGCTACTTTTCTGTTTAGATTTGCTGAGAGAGAGAGAGAGAGAGAGAGAGAGAGAGAGAGAGAGAGAGAGAGAGAGAGAGAGAGAGAGAGAGAGAGAGAGAGAGAGAGAGAGAGAGAGGTAAGTTCGGAGAAAGAGATGAAAGAAATGTGGAACATTTGTTCGCTAAAATGGTATTTCTTATTTCTTTGTATTGGGACACAAACTGAGAAAGGAGACTTTGAGGCTTCAGATGAGTGTTTTAAAACATTCATACTATTCCTAGTGTTCATTCTCATGGAATTTCTTGGTCAGGTACTACTAGAAAAATGAAGATATAGGGACTGACCACCTCAAACACATTTTTTCCAAGGATGATGGACTGATTACATCTTTATTTCATTACTTTTGCTCCCATTGTATTTCACTGAAGAAGCCTACTGTATAGGCGAAACGTTTCATCAATAAAGATACCCAACTGTCGTACATGTTTCTTAATCTTCATCTTGTCGATATTTTATGCTATTTTCAACAATTGTAGGAAAATATCTAAACTTCCTTCACCGTCACAAATGCAGAAAAAAAACTCTAAATGGTTATAAATGACCATAATTTTTAAAGGGGTGGACCGGTAAGCCAGCGGAAGGTCTCGGTCAGATGACCAAAAGCTCCAACGGCGGCTGACTAAGACCCGCGTCGGGAAAATGTTTCCTGACTAACCTAACCTAACCTAACCTAACCTAACCGTCACAATAAATGCTTGTTTGCCCTTCAACCTCTGCCTTTCACCTTCCATTGTGGGAATGTTTTTGAACGCCAACCCTCACGGAAACATCTATACAGCAACCATTATGGAAATGTTCAATCACTTTCACTGCAATGTTTGGTCAGCCAAAATTATGGAAATTTGTGGACTTCTAACTTCATGGAAATATTTAACCAGCTTCCGTTATGGAAATGTTTGTTGAGTTATTTTCATTGAAATTCAGGAATTAGTTAACGTTGTACATTTTGGGTGGCTACATCGTTGGACGCTGGAATATTGATTCATATACATACGCAAACACGTAAAATTATAATGTTAACACAGGCAAACATGGAAGCGTGTTCGCACACTCATTCATAACGCAGCTGCCTGGGATATATGCAAAGGAATATGAGAATGGGTGTGTGTATGTGCGTGCGCGTATGTACACCTGGAAATACAAACGGCACAACACACTCACACACACACACACACACACACACACACACACACACACACACACAAGAGATACATATCAACCGAATAAACGCTAGAGCAAACACAAGACTGGTAAATTTACGGATATCTCTCAAGAACATCAACAAGGAAGCATTGACGACCTCATACTCGGCATAAGTCAGGTCCACCTTGGAGTATGCAACACAAGTATGACTCTCACATCTGGTAAAACATGTAAAGTAGCTTGAAAAAGTGCAAAGGTTTTCAACGAAACTAATCCCAGAGCTGAGGGGTATGACCTGTAAGGAGAGGCTAAAGGAGCTAAACCTGACGACACTGGAGGACATAGAGAACATGATTACGACGTACAAAATACTCCGAGGATTTGACAGGAGTGGACAGGGAGAATCTAAGAGGCAGGGCTATGATATACGAGGTCACAAATGGAAGGTAAAAACACGAATGAGTTACAGGGATGTTAGGAATTACCTCTTTAGCCTTAGAGTGTTCAGGAAGTGGAACGACCAAGAAAGCGAAGTGGTAGAGACAGAATCCATACATTGCTTTAAGAATAGGTGTGATAGGACTCCACGCAGCCAGAAGAGAGTGAAACCAGAAGGCGGCCAGCGAAAAAGCGGGGCCGGGAGCTGAGACTCGATCCCTGAAATCACAATTGAGTACACACACACACACACACACACACACACACACACACACATCACACACACACACACACACACACACAACACACACACACACACACACAAACACACACACACACACACACACATACACACACCACACACACACACACACACACACACACACACACACACACACACACACACATACACACACACACACACACATACACATACACATACACACACACACACACACACACACACACATACACACACACACACACACACACCTCCTCACAAGCAAAAAAGAAAACTCCTAAATTAAAATACCATCCTCAGGGAGTCATTTTTTTGGCACCATGAAAAATGTATTTTTTTTATCGAAAAATTTCCCAGGACGAAAAAAAAAATATATATAATAACTTATATTGAAATCAGGGTGAAGGAGCCTTATCAGAGGCAGGCAGCGACCAGCCGAGCTGCCACTCTCTTAGCGCACAAGTTTGGCAATTATCTCCCCGGGGTGAGACACAACACGTTTATCTTCTCAACTGAGGGAGAGAAAAAAAACTTTTCAAAGTTCTACTTTTTTGATGATGTATTGGTAAAGGGTTTGGTAAGGGGTAAGGGGGAGTGTAGGGGAGATAAGTATGGTGAAGAGGAAGGAGAGGGGGTAGGTGGGTGAAGGAAGATGATCGAGGGAGTGAGAGGGGGTGGTAAAAAAAAAGTTGGGAGGAAGTAAACAGCAGCGGTGAAAGATTAGATAGAGGTGGATGAAGAGGAGTTAATGGGATGTGGGGAAGGAATGTGTAAAATAAGGTAGGGATGGAGGAACGGGTGGGATGGACGTGTTGGCTTAACTTTAGGGATTAAAGTTTTCTTCTCTGCTGGTATATAATACCAAAAGATGATGAATTAGACTCATAAAGATACCCAGATATTGCAAACGTGTCTGATCCATCATCGGTGAAAAGATCACATACAGCTTTAATGCAGTGTAATCGGTAGGGTTGAAACCCCCATTAACTGCCCAACAAACCAACCACGACTGTAGTTTACAAAAATGTAATAAGACGATTGCAAATCAGTCAAAGTTAGGATGGGGATTGAACGCATGGGAGGCAAGTCTCAGAGGTCAGCGTGCAAACCACTGGACCAGCCAAAGAGCTTGACTGTTTCCTGTCCTTCCCTTTAGTCAAGCAAGGTATAACATCATGCTGCTGAAAGTAAGCTTTCAGCATGTATATGTATACCTCGGTGTAAATATTCTGTACGGTCGTGATTGACTGCATCAACTAAGCGATCAAACTGGCTACTCGTCAGTACCTTCAGAAGGGACTACGTACAGTATAGTTAATAATTTTCTCACAGGTTTTAGAACCACTAAGATTCACCTTTACTTTCTATTTTTGTTTTCAACGACACCCATCTGAAGATGAAGGTCCAAAATTTAGGACATTATTTAGAATACATTTCCGTTGGATTAATAAATCACTTCTTTTTTTTTTAATACGATTCTCACCTGCATAATTCACTTCCTATGGTCTCGTACTTACAAATTAATTCCGGAAAAAATGGTAGAAGTAATTTTAGAAAATTGAGGAACAAGTGATGGCTCACGAAACATCCTGAAGGAGGCCGATATTTACACACTATTTCACCGTCAACAGTACTGGAGAAGAGATTATTCTGCTTCAAAGTAACGGAGGCTGAGAAATAAATCACCCTGAGATTTCTTTCTCTCTCTCTCTCTCTCTCTCTCTCTCTCTCTCTCTCTCTCTCTCTCTCTCTCTGGAAAGAAAGAATTCTTGAGAAAGCACTGAGATGGGACAGGGAGGGAAGGAAGGAAGCAAAGACATGTCCTATTTCCTTTTAGTGAGAGAAGGGATTGAGAATGCAGTAAGGGAGAGTGGGAAGGGATGTAAATATATTCATCTCGCTCTGCCCCATAGAAGGGATGAAGGATTCTATGAAAGAGAGATGGAGGTAGAAGACAAAATGGTAGATGGATGAGATGTTTCCCCTTACAATATCGATAGATAGGATGGAGACAGCGTGAGGTAGAGAGGGAGATAAAAAGGAGAAATTACTAAAAATAAAGATATCAATATCTCACTCTCTTGTTAAGCAAGCTAGAAAAAGTAGAGAGGGAGAAGAGGGGAAAGGAAAAGGTAGATGAAAGCAAGGACCTTTAATCCCCCCTCACCCTCTCGATAGAAAGAGGACTTAAAAATGCAGAGAGGGGAGGGTTGAGGGAAGGGGGGAAGAAGGAAGATGAAAGCAAAGATCTCTTCTACCCTTCCTCTTTACAGAATGACAACTTGAGAATGCAGGGAGGGAGGGAGCTAGGGATGGAGAAAGAAGGAAGGAGTGGTTGGAAATATGACCTCCAACCACTTCATCATTTCCATTGATCCTGGTTTCAGAGGACGAAAGTTGTTGTGGTGGTTGTAGTGGTGATGTGGTTGTGATGGTGGTGATGATAATAGTGATGCAGAAAGTAGTTATGATAGGCCTCCTACGACAGCCCAAGCCAGGATCTACCTCCCATCTACCTCTAACCAAGTGGTGTGGGTAGCTTCCTGACTTGTCTTATACTTGAGATACATGTAGCTTCCTTTTGAAAGTAGCTAAAGTATTCCAACATATCTTAGCTTGTAAATTCGAAGGTACGATAAAAACAGACTGGCCAGTATGCTAAAGAGGGTATTGGAATTGTACACTAACTTCATTTTCCATATATTTTCCTCACCCTTTGAAACTATGGAAAGTTATTAAATTTTTGCATCCTCCCAATGAAGGAAAGAAGAATGAAGGAAAGAAGAATGAAGAAAAGAAGAATGAGTAGGAGAAAATTGTATGTAAGATTGCTTCCAGTTTTTTTCTTTCGTAAGATAACAGCTAGACAGCTAACAGGAAAAAGTTTGGATATCTTGTGAGATATGCTGAGACAGGAAGCACGAAATACAGGTCATCATCTTGATCGCAAAGTCATTGTAATGATAATGCCTCTAATTTTAATAGTTTTACTTTTATTTTAAGAAAAAACTCTTCTCTGGTTCTGAGTTAACTCGATAATATTAATATTTTCATTATTAAATGTTGTTTTTATTATTATTATTATTATTATTATTATTATTATTAGTAGTAGTAGTAGTAGTAGTAGTAGTAGTAATAGTATTAAGCTATTACATTATTATTATTATCACTAAAATTGTTTACTATAGGATTATAACTGCCCATGTAATTTAAATTGTCACACTATTTGTAATTATAAGTAAATATAAATTTGCAACATATTTTTTTATTCGCAGATAATTGCAGTTTGTAATCAGTTAGTTTGTCTGTGTAACAAACTTTTCCAATGTGAATTATTATTATTTATTTTGCTGAACATTAGAACTAAATTATGATTAATTTCGGAAACGTAATTTGTTTTCAAAAATAAATTTATGAAGGTGTGTGTGAGAGAGAGAGAGAGAGAGAGAGAGAGAGAGAGAGAGAGAGAGAGAGAGACACGAGTCTCTAGTCTCTCATCTCTCCATTGAAGTGCAATTCCTTTCATCAGCGCTCTGCATGGGATGCGACATGAATCAATTCGTACGAAAATAATTATCTTCAAAGTAGCGCCGTGTCTATCATCACTACTCTCGCCAATTGATGTGCGGCTGATTAATGACTTTCTAAAGGAAGTATTGAAAGCAGTGGATGCTGGGACAGATGTTGATTGCTAGGACAGTGTGTGGTTTTTGCTAGGATAGATGGTGGTTGCTGGGATGGGTGATAGGTGCTGGGACAAATGCTAGGTGCTGTGGTAAGAAGATTCACTAGCTTTTTTTTTTTTGTTCAAAATTGAACTGTAGCACCCAACATGACTCACGAAATCGTAATGACACGATTGCAAACAAACCATACCACGGGTGGGGTTCGAACCCGCGATCAGAGAGTCTCAAAACTCCAGACCGTGGCTAACGCGACTGTCTGGAGTTTTGAGACTCTCTGATCGCGGGTTCTAACCCCATCCGTCGTATGGTTTATAGCACCCAACTATAGTTATATTATCACCAGCAGTTAATATTAGAGTAAAAAAATATTTTCCAGAATATGGAATTGAGTAATACATACTTTCTCTCTCCCTCACACACACACACACACACACACACACACACACACACACACACACACACACACACACACACACACACACACGAATAGTAACAAGGGATTACATGATAAAACCCAAACATTATATCGTGTGAATATATATAAAAAAAAATTTGATAACGTCTAAACCCAAGATAACGAGGAAGGATTATCTAGAGGAGGAAGCTGAGGAAGGGACAGAGGGACGAGAGAGGTGAGGGAGGTGAAGAAGGTGAGGGACGAGATAGGTGAGGGAAGTGAAGGGAGGAATGGGGTATGGCAAGAAGAGGTAAACATGGGTTAATAAGGTGTGTTATGAGGGGTTGTGACAGCTGACATATTATGTTGTAACTTCCAAGATCGATGGCATATCTAGATTACCGCGAGTGAGAAGGAAGGAAGGAAGGAAATGAGGGATAGAGGAAGGGAAGGAGGGAGGGAAGGGTGGCAGTAAAAGGGTAAAAGCAGAAGGGTGGAAGGGGAGGTTGATGTGAAGGAGATATTGTAGCTGAGGGAGGGAAAAATATAATATATGATAGAGAAGTGAACAAAGAAAGGACTCTCTCTCTCTCTCTCTCTCTCTCTCTCTCTCTCTCTCTCTCTCTCTCTCTCTCTCATCGAAGATAAACATCGTCTTCACACATTAAGACAGCAGCTTGAGAAACATAAACATTAGGGAACTTCCGCTTTACATTTGGGGAGCAAATGCATAAAGAGTATTTACAAGCAAAGTCTACAAACGGTCCGACAACTACACAACAAATACATTTTGTTGGCAAGTTTTGCTTGTGTTCTTGCGTGGGCACCGAACGCCAAAATTCCCACCCTGATGGAAAGAATTTCATTTTAAACCTCGACACATGTGATAATAGAAAGTTGATAAATATTTAGCTGACATGTGTACACTTAGGTTCATAAATGTTTAAGTGATTTGTGTACATGAGTGTCCAAAAATTTAAGCTTGATTTGTGTTCATCATTTTCCACACATGTGCTTCCTGTACATGCAATTGTGCATAAATGTACAAGCGATTTGTATACACGTGTGCCCATAAATGTTCACATAATTTGTGTATGGGTTCTTGCCAATGTACACTTGAGTATTGTACACTTGTGTCCATGCATTTACTTGTGTCAGTAGAAGATGAGGTAATCAATCCCTCAGCTTTGAAGAGGGTGTTTAGTCTCGATAAATATGAAACACAGGCAGGAAGATGGACGCTTATATGCTGAAGTCAGATGAGGTGCAGCAGCTGAAGGCATCACCACCGGTGGGCAGGACCCAATGGCGGAATTAGGTCATGGCCAAGAGTTGGGTCAGAAGCAAGCAAACAGGTTGAAGCAGATATCTTCATACATGGGGATACCTTTTTCACGCTGCTAACCTCTGGCGCAACTTTTGCGCATGACCCACTTTCACTAGTGGGCCCCACCCACCGGTGACGATGTCTGCAACTACCGAACCTCATCTGACTACAGCATTTAAGCGTTCATCTTCCTGCTTGTGCTTCAGAATCATCAAACCAAGATAATGAAGTCCTTCAAGGCTGAGGGATTGACTACCTAATTGTCTACTGTCTCCAGTTTATAAGTTCTCAACTGAAGTGAAAATAACACTAGTTGGCGAAACGTCTTCAAAATAAAATTAACAAGTTTTGCACATTTGACTAATTTATCTTGATGATAGTCTCCTTGCTCCTGCTTCCCTGACTCACCAAGCAGTGGAGTTCAACATGGGTATAAGTGTTATTACACCAGTTTCCCCTCGCTTATCTAGATGGAAATAAATACCTGGGTGTCAGTTGTCAGGTGTGAGTCTCATCCTGGAGGGATTATTTAAATTAATGAAGACGGAACACCAAGAGTTTCGTTTCGCTCTGGGAGCCGCAAATAGGTTAATCACACACACACACACACAGGTAGACAGGACGGGGTGTATCACCAACAAGGGATGTATTTTGTGCTGGAGGGCATACACACATCTGAGGGGGAGGTGAAGCAGTTACTCAGTGACCTTAATACCTCAAAGGCGATGGGTCCAGACAATATCTCACCATGGGTCCTTCGGGAAGGAGCTGAGGTTCTGAGTGTGCCACTTACCATAATTTGCAACACATCCCTTGAAACTGGGCAGCTACCTGAGATATGGAAAAAGGTCAACGTAGTCCACATCTTTAAAAAAGGAGACAGAAAAGAGGCACTAAACTACAGACCGGTGTCACTTACGTGTATAGTGTGCAAAGTCCTGGAGAAAATCATGAGGAAAAGAATGGTGGAGCATCTGGAGCAGAACAGGATAATCAACGCCAGACAGCACGGATTCAGGGAAGGCAAATCCTGTGTAACAAACCTCCTGGAGTTCTATGATAAAGTAACAGAGGTAAGGCAAGAGAGAGAAGGGTGGGTTGACTGCATTTTCCTGGACTGCAGGAAGGACTTTGACACAGTTCCTCACATGAGATTAGTAGAAGATGGAAGACCAAGCGTGTATAACAGGAAGGGCACTGGAATGGATCAGTGGGCGCCTGTGACGAGCGGTGTACCGCAGGGGTCAGTCCTAGGACCAGTGCTATTCTTGCTATATGTGAATGACATGACGGACGGGATAGACTCAGAAGTGTCTCTTTTCGGAGATGATGTGAAATTAATGAGGAGAATCACATCGGATGAAGATCAAGCAGGACTTCAAAGAGACCTGGACAAGCTTGACATCTGGTCTAGCAACTGGCTTCTCGAATTTAACCCCACCAAATGCAAAGTCATGAAGATCGGAGAAGGGCAAAGAAGACCGCTGACAGAGTACAGGCTAGGTGGACAAAGGCTACAAACCTCATCAAAGGAGAAAGACATTGGGGTGAGTATAACGCCAAGCACGTCTCCGGAAACACACATCAACCAGATAACCGCGGCAGCATATGGGCGACTGTCAAACCTAAGATTAGCGTTCCGTTACCTTAACAAGGAATCGTTCAAGAATCGTTCAAGACACTGTACACAGTGTACGTCAGACCCATACTAGAGTATGCAGCACCAGTCTGGAACCCACACCTGGTCAAGCATGTCAAGAAATTAGAGAAAGTGCTAATGTTTGCGACAAGGCTAGTTCCACAACTCAGGGACTGCCCTATGAAGAAAAGTTGAGGGAAATAGGACTAACAACACTGGAGGACAGAAGGGTTCGAGGAGACATGATGACGACATACAAAATACTGTGGGGAATCGACAAGGTAGATAGTGACAGGATGTTCCAGAGAGGGAACACAGAAACAAGGGGACACAACTGGAAGCTGAAGACTCAGATGAGTCAAAGGGATGTTAGAAAGCAATTATTCAGCCATAGAGTAGTTAGGAAGTGGAATAGTCTAGTGAACGATATAATACAAGGTATGATAAAGCTCATGGAGCAGGGAGAGCAGAGACCCAGTAGCGGACAGTGCAGAGGCGGGGCCAGGAGCTGAGTCTCGACCCCTGCAACCACAATTAGGTGAGTACACACACTACATCTCTGTTAGCAGATTCATCAAGACATCGGTGGTGAACACCATCATCATGCTGGCTGGGGGACTGATTACCTCGTCTTCAACTGTCTCCAGTTTCATCACATACAAATAGCCTCTGTAATATATCTATAACGCCACAGGTACACCAAATGCTTCAGAATAAAGCCTCTCAGGTACCGCACGTGTCTTATTCATCACACATGATCTGTGTTCAAGGAAATTAAAAAAAAATAAAACAAAGAATATAATAGTATTCGTTAGCTCGAAGATTATGTAGGTTTTTAAAGATTACATGTTGTTGAGGTAATATTTCGCTCGGTGTAGAGCAAAGGTTCTCCTCCAGAGAGGAATTCCCACCCCCTGGGGGATATTTTAGGGTGTTTCAGGGGGGAATTGGGACCACTACTCAACGAACTGTGATATCCTGTTAAGTAATTAGTTATGAATACAAACAAAAAAAACTTTTATTCAAGTTCTAAAATCCGCCAACATTTTCTATTGCTGTTAAATTTGTTAAACTCTCAATAAGAATAATCCAAGTAAATGTACTAATATAGAAAAATTAAAAGATTTTCAGTACTACATCCATATTATGTGGAATGCACTTTTTGAGTTAGACGATCTTGGGAAGAGGAATGAGAGCCACTGGTGTAGAGCTTCAAGTCATAACTTGGTCAAGCTCTCTAATGAGCGAAACGTTGAGGTAATAAAACCTTGGTTTACATGTGTCATTATCTTCAAATGTCATAGCTTACAAGATAATATCGTAATAATGTGAGCAATTTGATCAACAGCAGGTGTGTGTGTGTGTGTGTGTGTGTGTGTGTGTGTGTGTGTGTGTGTGTACTCACCTAGTTGTGGTTGCAGGGGTCGAGTCATATCTCCTGGCCCCGCCTCTTCACTGGCCGCTACTGGGTCACTCTCCCTGCGCCATGAGCTTTATCATACCTCTTCGTAAAGCTATGTATGGAGCCTGCCTCCACTACATCACTTCCTAAACTATTCCACTTCCCGACCACTCTGTGACTGAAGAAATATTTCCTAACATCCCTGTGATTCATCTGAGTCTTCAACTTCCAACTGTGTCCCCTTGTTGCTGTGTCCCATCTCTGGAACATTCTGTCTTTGTCCACCTTGTCAATTCCTCTCAGTATTTTATATGTCGTTATCATGTCCCCCCTATCTCTCCTGTCCTCCAGTGTCGTCAGGTCGATTTCCCTTAACCTCTCCTCGTAGGACATACCCCTTAGCTCCGGGACTAGTCTTGTTGCAAACCTTTGCACTTTCTCTAGTTTCTTTACGTGCTTGGATAAATGTGGGTTCCAAACTGGTGCTGCATACTCCAACATGGGCCTAACGTACACAGTGTACAGGGTCCTGAACGATTCTTTATTAAGATGTCGGAATGCTGTTCTTAGGTTTGCTAGGCGCCCGTATGCTGCAGCAGTTATTTGGTTGATGTGCGCCTCAGGAGATGTGCTCGGTGTTATACTCACCCCAAGATCTTTTTCCTTGATTGAAGTTTGCAGTCTCTGGACCCCTAGACTGTACTCCGTCTGCGGTCTTCTTTGCCCTTCCCCAATCTTCATGACTTTGCACTTGGTGGGGTTGAACTCCAGGAGCCAATTGCTGGACCAGGCTTGTGTGTGTGTGTGTGTGTGTGTGTGTGTGTGTGTGTGTAACAAGAAAGATATAAAGAGCTTACCTGGTCTTACACAGGTGATCAACACACAGATGGCAAAGTCCACCACCTGTGGCCGTGCCTCAAGAGAGGAGCCCAGGTGCTTGGAAAACCTAATTAATGTGGTGATTAACTTGCTCTCTCTCTCTCTCTCTCTCTCTCTCTCTCTCTCTCTCTCTCTCTCTCTCTCTCTCTCTCTCTCTCTCTCTCTCTCTCTCTCTCTCTCTTACCGAGCCACACAATTAAAGCTTGCTTCGTTTAACTCTGTTTTCATGATTTACCTGAAGTACAATGTTGTTGTGTTCCCTCTTTCATTACGCTAGCCAGCTAACATTTTCTCTTCCAACGTAATAGTGGCTTAGGATGTTTAGAAGCTCGAATAACCAATCATTTGATTTGTGATTGGGTCAGGTATAATCGAAATTTCATTTAAATATTTACTTCTGAACTGGTGCCGTTTTCTTTCACTGAGGGCGAATAGAAAATGTTAATTAGGACGGAAGAGAAAACCCCGTAATGAAAACTTAAACGAAACAAGGAATCTATAAATAAAATTGGGTCTAATTAGCAAAGCTAATATTACCTTCCGTCCCCAGAGAATGCATGAGCATGATAGATGAGAGATGACAGGAGACTTGAGGGTTTATGCCGAGGTTGTTTACGTGACTGTGAGGCTTGGGCTTTAAACGTTGCAGCGGTTGGCAGAGCACTTGACTCACATACACTGAGTGTCTGAGGTTCAGTCCCCGGCATGGGTGGGATAGTTGGATGCGTTTCCTTACATCTGCTGTCCCTGCTCATCTAGCAGTAAGCAGGTATCTGGGTGTTAGTCGACTGGTGTGAATCGCATCCTGGGGAACTTATTAATGCATCGTGGATGCATTAATATGTATACGCCTTTGTAACTGGTATTCCAAAAGAGAGGAGAATGAAATTAGTCCTGTAGCCTGCCACAGCCACTTACGTATGTATCCGCATCAGGAGTGACATGTCCCGTGTTACTAGGTACCTGATGTTTGTGACATTGATATATATGTGTCGTACCGAATAGGTAAAACTTGCTATTTTGGCTTAAATATCAACGCTCTTCTTGCCGAATAAGGCAAGCAAAAATCATTCTGAACCTAACAAAAAAAAAATATTTAATTGTGTTTGTTTATTATTAAATTATTGTAAACTTATCTAAAATATATTTAGCTGGATTAGGCTAAATTAAATTGAGCTTGTTATAATAAGGTTAGATAAGTTTTCTAAGGTTCTTTTGGTACAAAATTATTAATTTTTACATTAACTTAAATGAGAAAAATATATATCTTTAAATGTATAAGAGAAAATTTTAGAAAGAACTTAATTTTAAGAGTTCTTGCTAATTGACCAATTTTACCTATTCGGCACGACACACACACACACGCGCGCGCGCGCACACACAAATACATTTTTTTTTATTAACACATCTGCCGTTTCCCACCAAGGCAAGGTGGCCCGAAAAAGAAAAACTTTCATCATCATTCACTCCATCACTGACTTGCCAGAGGCGTGCTTACACTACAGTTATAAAACTGCAACATTAACCACCCCTCCTTCAGAGTGCAGACACTGTACTTCCCATCTCCAGGACTCAAGTCCGGCCTTCCGGTTTCCCTGAATCCCTTCATAAATGTTACTTTGCTCACACTCCAACAGCACGTCAAGTATTAATAACCATTTGTCTCCATTCACTACTATCAAATACGCTCACGCATGCTTGCTGGAAGTCCAAGCCCCTCGCACACAAAACCTCCTTTACCCCCTCCCTCCAACCTTTCCTAGACCGACCCCTACCCCGCCTTTCCTCCACTACAGATTTATACACTCTCGAAGTCATTTTATTTTGTTCCATCCTCTCTACATGTCCGAACCACCTCAACAACCCCTCCTCAGCCCTCTGGATAATAGTTTTAGTAATCCTGCACCTCCTCCTAATGTCCAAACTACGAATTCTCTGCATTATATTCACACCACACATTGCCCTCAGACACGACATCTCCACTGCCTCCAGCCTTCTCCTCGTTGCAACATTCACCACCCATGCTTCACACTCATATAAGAGTGTAGGTATAACTATACTCTATGCTCTCATACATTCCCGACTTTGCGTCCACAGACAAAGTTCTTTGTCTCCACAGACTCCTAAGTGCACCTCATCAATTCTATGATTCACCTCATCCTTCATAGACCCATCTGCTTACATGTCCACTCCTAAATATCTGAATACATTCAGATATGTGTACTCACCTAATTGTGTGTGTGTGTGTGTGTGTGTGTGTGTGTGTGTTTATACTATATCATTATCATCATCAAGGCCAAAAAGAAAAAGATTTGCTATTACCCCATGAGAAATACACACGACCTATTTTTATTTGCTCTTCATGTAAACTTGCACCTTGTAAGTACAGCGTTAACCAGCTGTGAACCTGTTGACCTAGTTACCTCGGAACCCTCTTAAGAGGCTCACTTAATTGCCCCACATCGAGCTCCCTGCACTAATTAAGGCGCATTATTCCATTTCATAAAACTGCAATGCATCATATAAGACAAATTACTAACTGGGTGAGCATATTGAGGTTGTGTTTAATTATCCTGATTAGTAATGAACAGTTTTGTGTGTGGCTCCCAGGAAGTGAAGAGAGCAGCGGATGTTTTGTGAGTAGTTACCAGGAAAATGGCAGCGTGTGTATTGTGAGTAGTTACCATGAATTAAAGAGTGGCAGCAGGTGTTTTGTGAGCAGTTACCTTGAACTAAAGAGTGGCAGCAGGTGTTTTGTGAGTAGTTACCATGAACTAAGTGGTAGCAGGTGTTTTGTGAGTTACCATGAACTAAAGAGTGGCAGCAGGTGTTTTGTGAGTAGTTACCATGAACTAAGTGGTAGCAGGTGTTTTGAGAGTAGTTACCATGAACTAAGTGGCAGCAGGTGTTTTGAGAGTAGTTACCATGAACTAAGTGGCAGCAGGGGTTTTGTGAGTAGTTACCATGAACTAAGTGGCAGCAGGGGTTTTGTGAGTAGTTACCATGAACTAAGTGGCAGCAGGTGTTTTGTGAGTAGTTACCATGAACTAAAGAGTGGCAGCAGATGCTTTGTGAGTAGTTACCATGAACTAAGAAGTGGTAGCAGATATTATATGAGTAGTTACCATGAACTGAAGAGTGGCAGCAGGTGTTTTTGCTAGTAGTTTCCATGAACAAAAAAAAAAAAGGAGGCTCTCCTAACTCCCATTTTTTCAGAAACAAATTTTTTTAAGGAGTTGATGGGCCATGATGCTAGTGAAAGGATTTTGATCAAAGGAAATGGAACTGCCCCTAACCCCCTGGAGCATTCCTGAGCATGAAAACACAATATCCAGAACAATGGGCGAAACGTTGTCCCGGCTTATTCTGAATATTGCGTTTTCGACTCCCATACTTATCGGCCTTACGCCAGCACATCCAGGGGATCAAACCTGATTGCTTCTTACTCCCCTGGATTAACCCCTCACCTCTGAATGTAATAATAATAAAAATAATTGCAAAAATAATTATAAAAAATGAAACAATAATTCGTGTATAATATTAAAAATTGCAAAAATAAAAATGTTAATGTTATTTTTATTAAAAATTGCAATAATAATAATATATGCCTGAAGTTCTAGGGGAAAGTAAGTTTAAACCTTTGGTTTCATGGTTTCCAAGTGGAAAATGTGGTTTTAGGGACAACCAAGTGGAAAACTTGTGGTTTTAAGAACCCAGGAGAAAAAACTTGTGGTTTTGGTTGAACCAGGTTTAAATACCTGTGGTTTGGGGGGGGGAGAGAACTAGATATAAAGCCTGTGGTTTTATGGAATATCAGGTGGAAACTCTGTGGTTTTTGGAGAGACCAGGTAGGAAACCTTTGGTTTTAGGTGGAACCAGGTAAGAACCTTGTGATTTTATGGGGAACCCGGCATATATATTCCATGAAGCAGTAAACCCGTGTGGGTAAATCAACGCACGGAGGCTCGACCCTCCCTCCACTAATTTCATCCCAGTCTCTGCCCATGCAGGTTGCTGGGTCACCTTAGGTGAACCAGAGAGCCAGTGGTGAGCCCAGATTGGGCTGGGGTGGGGTAGAGGAAGGTGAAAGGGGATAGGGTAGGTGAAAAGGCAGTGAAAGGGGACGAAGTAAGTAAAGGGAAAGGGGGGAAGGGGTGATGGAGGGTGAGGGGTGGGGGGGTCTTGAGTACCATTGCTGGCTAGACAGTTATTAGCACTTAGACTTGAGCAACAGTCGCGCCACGAGAACTCTCAGATTATTTCCTCGAGCGTGTGGCCTATATCTCCCATGGCTTTTTCTTTTATATATCTCGTCGTTGTCGTTATTGTCGTTGTCGTTATTATCGTCGTCGTCGTTGTTGTGAAGACTAGTTTGTGTAATCTTCGTTGTGTGTTGGTCACAATTCCGCTGCCAGTATGGTGATGCAGCATTGTATTTTTTTTAAGTGTGGGCTCTACACCGGTGTTCCGTACTCGAGGCTCTGTATTGTAAAATTTAGGGAACAGCACACTGGTTGAATCCTTATTCAGTCTGGCGTGCTGCAATGCCCCTTCGTTCTCATGTTCTTAAAAAAAAAGAATTGGATTTGAGAAGGACTTGCCTTGCAGGGGCCAGTAGGCCTGTTACAGTGCGCCTTCGTTCTTACTTTTTTGATAACTAAGACACATATGCAACACCTGGTTGCACCAGGTGTTGCACATGTGACCCCACCAGTGTTGCACATGTGTCTTATATCAACTAATGACTATTGTATACTATCATTAATAGCATTGTTATGTTCATATTGAGAAAGAGAAGATTTGAGAAGGACCTGCTTAGTATGAGCCAATAGGCCTTCTGTAATGCTCCTCCTTTCTTATGTTATTTAATTTGCTTCTGATGCTGATAATTTTTGGTTTGTGTGCTTCTGGATGTAGATTGGATGTAATATGTAATATGCCTTTTTCCTCTTTCTCTTTTAGGAGCTTTACATTTACGAGGGTCAGACTCCAACAGCAACTTGCTTGAAATTTCCATCAGTTCGTCCACATCGTCTTGTGGTTTCTTGAAGTCTTCATCTGTTTGCATTCTATTCATTAGTATTACGTCCTCTGTAGAGCTTTTATCAAATCATGACTAGATAAAGCTCTTCACAGAGCGAAACGTTGTCCCAATAAAAGCTTGTTCTGAATCGTGGTTGTTTCCCTCATTAAAGTGTAAGCAGCCGCATGCTGATGTCTGGCTGGTGATATTAGTATGTGGAGGCCGGACCTAAGAGCCTTCCACCTTTAACACGTCTGGGAAAAGCACAGGCACTCTTCAGACGTCAAATTTGTCGAGGTTTTGTCTCAGTCCACAGACTGATTCGGTCTTATATTCTTGAGTGTGAATCTTGAGGTCAGGTGGTCGTCGAGATTAACACATGACCACCTCTCATATGAAAGGTTTGGCTTGTGAGTCTTGGATTGCTAGTCGTTGCACTCCCAGCAAGGAAGACTTGCAACATTGCTGCTCTCGCGGTTCTCGTTCACGGGCTCAGGCGCGCGTACGCGACAAATGTATGCTCGTGCGATCCGCAAAAAAACATGCACACACACACACACACGCACACGCACACACACACAGTAACTATTCTATCTCTCTCTCTCTCTCTCTCTCTCTCTCTCTCTCTCTCTCTCTCTCTCTCTCTCTCTCTCTCTCATTGGAATTACCAACATTTAATATTGTCATAGCACAAAAAAATTATATAATAGTTTTGTGTAGTTTTAGTGACTCGTTTGTCATAGCATGGTGATTAGAGTGTGAGTAAAGGATAACTACCTCCTTAAGTGTCTAGAACAGTTGGTGCTAAGAGAGAGAGAGAAACAGGAAGAGAGGGAGACAAAAAATGAGAAAGGAGAGAGAATTAGGTGATGATGACATCACTAGAGCTGATGTACACACGTACACCCTCACACACTCACATACACACGAACATAAATGTACATACACACGTGATAAGGCTCTTGGAGCCGGGAGAGAGTGGCCTTAGTAGCGCCCATTGAAGAGGCGGGGCCAGAAGCAATGACTCGACCCCTGCAACCACATATTGGTGAGTACATATTGTTGATTACACAGGATTAACTACCTCTGATATACCTTTCATGAGTTGCGAGAGTTTTTCTACTCCCGGAGCCCTGCTATGAGCCAGGCTCGTCTGGTGTTTGCCTGGTCAAACAGGCTGTTTCTGCTGGTAGCCCGCTGCCCCACATATCCATCACAGTCTGTACGTGTACAGTATATAATACCAACAAGGATTAGACACATGTGCAACATCTGGATATCTTCATTGTAGACGTTTCGCCCTCCAATGGCTTTATCAATACAAATTCAAAGGCATAACTGAAAGGCAGTAGGAATATATACAAAAAATGAGGTAATCAGTCCCTCAGCCTTGAAGACCCTTGTGGTTTAGCGCTTCTTTTGATTATAATAATAATAATAATAATAATAATAATAATCAGCCTTGAAGATGGTAAAGAGTACAGTAGTCGTGAAGAGTATGAGGCATATGTATGAACACTGACGCTTATATACTGGCTTCAGTATTTGTATTGATAAAGCCACTGGAATGCGCAGCATCTACAATGAAATCCCCAGATGTTGCCCATGTCTAATTCTTCATCACAGTCTGGTTAATCTGGCAGGGGCTACTTGCTCAATATTGCAATGAATATGTTAACAAAAGCTTGAGATTCAAAGGTGAGGGTTGGAGGAAGACAAGGCTAAACCTTAAGATAGTTATGCTAAAATCATTAAAGAAAAGAGAGAGATGGAACAACAGGTGGTATTGACAAGGGATTGACTGTGCCAAAGCTAATCTTAGTCTAGATATTGAAAAAAGCGACCGCCAAGAATTCCAAATTATTGAGGAAAACGAGAGAGAGAGAGAGAGAGAGAGAGAGAGAGAGAGAGAGAGAGAAAGAGAAAGAGAAAGAGAAAGAGAAAGAGAAAGAGAAAGAGAAAGAGAGAGAGAGAGAGAGAGAGAGAGAGAGAGAGAGAAGAGACTAGTATTGTTTATGGGTGTGCCAAGAAAAAGAAATAACATAAGGAAGAGAAATAATAATAATAAATAAGGAACACACAAGTGAGATGACAAAATTCCTAACGAATTTCAGGACTCAATTGAGTGGGATAAAGACGAACTGGAAAATATGAGAAAGATAAACACATGCGGCTAAAAATAACAGGTGGGGGGGGAGGCGGAAGGTGCGGAGATGGGAAGGATGGAGACGGGAATAACAGGGTGGTTGGGATGGGGGAGGAGAAGAGATGGAGGTTTGAGGCAGAGATGGTAGGGTGGGGGACGGATGATGGTGAGGTGGGAGGGAAGGGGAAGATATACGATAATCCTGATACAATTGTGTATAGGAAACCGATGATTCGAGGAGAATTCTCCTAATCCGTTTCTCTTGGACTAGATCTCTTGCAAAAGTTTTCCTGGCAGCCTTTTTTTTTTGGGGGGGGGGAGAGGCAGTGTCTAATTTTCTTCTCTGTATTTGATTTACTCATGGCTGACTTCTCTGTGTCAAATTTTCTTATGGCTGGATTCTCAGTTGCTTCTATCTACTTATTATTCACTAAAAATCACAAGAATGAGGGAACACTGCGGTAGGCCTATTGGCCCATTCTAGGCAGGTTGATCTCACTCCCACCCACACTCACTCGTGTCCCCGTCCTACCTTCATTCAAAGTTACCCTAAGTTCTTCCCTTAATGAAACTACCTGGAAAATTATGACTCACGAAATCGTAATGACACGATTGCAAACAAACCATACCACGGGTGGGGTTCGAACCCGCGTAAGCCCAGTGGCTTACGCGACGGTCTGGAGTTTTGAGACTGACCGCGAGTTCGAACCCCACCCGTGGTATGGTTTGTTTACCTGGAAGATTGTTCCACTCCCTATATTCTGTCTCTTTCGCTACTGTAGCTGAGATTTCTTTTCCTAATTTTCCTAACCTTCCAACGGCCATCTGTTTCTCGACAGTGATGAAGGTGACAGGTACTTCCCAGAGGTACCAGACTTCCGGTACCTCTGGGAAGTACCAGACTTCCGGTTGTACCTTACCAATCAGTTGCGTCCGTGATCTGTAGATTCTTCAAACCGCAAATAACAAAGGTACGCAATCGGTCGATTCTTCCTCTTTTCGTGATTAAAATATGCGTGGCCCCGTGAATCAGTGTTTCCAGGGGGGTGCGATCCGTCGGTTCCTGTTTCCGCTGTTAATAACGGTACGCTGTCCGTTCATTTCTCTTGCCTTGCGTTAACGGAGACCCTCCAACCAGTTCCTATTTCCTCGATTAACAAAGACCCTACCACTAGTTCCTATTTTCTCAATTAACGAAGACCCTACAACCAGTTCCTATTTCCTAGATTAACGGAGACCCTACCACTAACTCCTATTTCCTAGATTAACGGAGACCCTACCACTAACTCCTATTTCCTCAATTAACGGAGACCCTACCAATAGTTCTTTATTTCCTCAGTTAACGGAGACCCTCCAACCAGTTCCTATTTCCTCGATTAATGGAGACCCTCAAACTAATCCCTATTTCCGCGATTAACGAAGCCTGGCTTATTTATAATTCTAATTTCCGCCATTAACACTGGCAGGATCGCAGTCCGTCGATACGTATTAACGCGATTAACTACACTGATTTTTTTTCTCGAAATTCTGCATCTCGATTCATTATGAATTTCATGATTTTTATTTGGATTTGTATGCAATTGCTATAAGGAATTAAAATTTATATTTAACTCGATATTTTGTTTCAAATTATTATTACTATTATTATCATAATTATTATTATGGTCGATTTAGTGCCGAGTTACTTTCTTATTTCGTCACAGTCCAGAATGCTCACTTTCATCACAGTCACTTTCCTGTCTGTCACTTTCCTGAATGTCACTTTTCTGACTGTTTCTTTCATCACTGTCACTTTCCTTAAAATCACTTTCTTGACTGCCACTTTCTTCATTGTCATTTTCATGACTGTCACTGTCCTGACTTACTTTTCTCACTGTTACTTTCCTCACTGTTACTTTCCTCACTGTCACTTCCCTGCCTGTCACTTTCCCGATCGTTCTCTTTAAAGACCGGTCACTCTCCTGATTGGTCACTCTGCCCCCCGGAAACAATACCAAGGAAAATTGCCCGTAACGTCTGCACATTAGGGTCGGGCGAGCAAGGGCAATTACTGGCCAGCAGAACATTATGGGCAATGAATTATTTCCCCAACGATGTCACCTCTTCCATCAATCTCCACTTACACTCCTTTTATCATGCCCATTCCTTTCCCCCACTTCCCCCTTCCTTCCCCCTCCCCCTTCCTGCCTCCCCTTCACCAACACAACACAACATAATGGTGGAAATGAAGACATTGGTAGAAAAGAATTAATTCTTTTAGGACAACTCTTCGCCCAGGGATTCTCTGCTGTTAGTGGCTTCATTTCCATTGACACGTTTTGCCATTGTCTACCTCCATCACAGTGGTAGCGGGCACATTTCGCCCATGGATATCCTCGGGTTCCATTCGCGTCCAGGTTTATGGATTACTGATATGTATATGTATATATATATATATATATATATATATATATATATATATATATAATATATATATATATATATATATATATGGGTATATGTATATATATGGGTATATGTATATATATGGGTATATGTATATATATGGGTATATGTATATATATGGGTATATGTATATATATGGGTATATGTATATATATGTGTATATGTATATGTCTATATATATATATATATGTCTATATTTATATATTTATATTTATATTTATATTTATATATATATATATATATATATATATATATATATATATATATATATATATATACATGTATATGTGTGTGTGTGTGTGTGTGTGTGTGTGTGTGTGTAAAGTTTCATTAATTCAGTGCCTGTGATGCTGGACATGTGTTGGTCAACTTAGTATTCCGCCTTGGCTTCGGCTTAGGCTTCATCGCACACTGCCACATTCGAAGGAATTCGTTCCCAATTCGCAGGGAAAATTCGCTCTCCGGGAAGCTGTTGACTCGTAAATTTGCATGGGTGATTGAAATTTAACAAAAATCCCTGGAAGTAAAGAATTTTAGATTTTTTGGGGGGTAAATTATGTTGGGGTACGGGTATTTTGATGATGATGATGATGATGATGATGATGATGATGATGATGATGATGATGATGATGATGATGATGTTTTTCTTATTATTTGTATTAGTATTATTATTATTATTACATTATCGTATTATTTTTATTATTGTTATTATAGTAACATTATTATAATAATTTTATTTTAATCGACACTACTTCAATACTACTACTACTGTTGATAATGGTTCTGATGTACTCACGCTTTCTCTGTCTGTCTGTCTGTCTCAGTCTCTGTCTCTATCTGTGTGTCTGTCTCTCTATGTCTCTGTCTGTTTCTCTCTCTCTCTCTCTCTCTCTGTCTGACTGTCTCTCTCTCTCTCATTCAGCATGACATAAGCAGAGACACTCAGAAGGTCACTCATGCATAGTGTGGTATTAAGTCAAAATAATTACTTAATTGCGGCCTGGGTTATCAGCTCAGATAATCTCTGGTCAATATTGATCGTCTCTTTAATTTTCCTTTATTATTCTCGTGTCTGTGTCCTCTTCCTTGGGTTTTTGCTTTTTCCCCTTTTTATTAATTATATTTATTCAATAATTATACCCTAATGTTTTCTTCTGTCATCCTGGTATTTTCACTCTTTTTCACCTGTCTTTCTTTTCATTGTTTTTTATATTGTTTTCACTCTTTCTCTCTAACAAGAGAGTAAAAAGATCAAACTTCATTTGTGAGGGTCACCTGAACTGTGATGTCATCACACTTCTGGCAAGACAGTCATTGAATGAGTGATGATGAATGTGTTTCATTTTCTTTATTCGGTTCCCCATACCTCGGTGCAAGACGCCTTGTGTGTTAAAAAATAATTTGGTAATATTGGAGATCATTCAGGTAAGTTTACTCTCCTTCCAGATTTCTTTTCTTCTCGTTTTCTTGGTTTTTCTTCTTCTTTTCCTTTAAATTTGCGTAATTATCACTTGGCTCTTTATGTGACAGATATCGAAAGATTTTCCTCTTCCTGTTTGTTTGTCAACAATGATTGAGAGGAACCAAGGATTTGTCTCTCGTGTGTACTCATTTGTACTCACCTGTTTGCGGTTGCAGAGGTCGATTCATACCTCATGGCCCCGCCTCTTCGCTGGTCGCTACTAGGTCCTCTCTCTCCTTTCTCCGTGAACTTTATCGAACCTCTTCTTAAAGCTATGTATGGATCCTGCCTCCACTACATCACTCTCCAGATTGTTCCACTTCCTGACAACTGAAGAAATACTTCCTAACATCCTTGTGACTCATCTTAGTTTTCAACTTCCAGTTGTGACCCCTTGTTGTTGTGTCCCATCTCTGAAACATCCTGTCCCTTACCACCTTGTCAGTTCCTCTCAGTATTTTATGTCGTTATCATGTTGTGTGTGTGTGTGTGTGTGATATTTTTAACATTGTAAATCTACAAATTTCTCTTTGTTTCCTCGGTTTTCCCCCCTTTTTCTTTCTCTCTTTATCTCTAGTTTAGTAAATATTTTTAAATTATTTCATTCTCGTGAGTAAAGTAACGTTTATGAAGAAATTCAGGGAAACCGGTTATCCGGACTTGAGTCCTGGAGGTGAGAAGTACAGTGTCTGCACTCGGAAGGGTGTTGATATGTTGCAGTTTTTAACTGTAGTGTAGGCACGTCTATGACAAGACAGTGATAGAGTGAATCATGATGAAAGTGTTTCTTCTTCCTCTTGTCACCCTGCCTTGGTGGGAAACGGCTGTGTAAATAAAATAAATAAATTCTCGTGTCTCCCATTAGAATTTTTTACCCTATTTTTGTTGTTTTCAAAGTTCTGTTTCTGTATTTGCATTTATGTTTAGTATGATTTTGTTTAAATTCTTTTGTTTTTGTGGTTGAATTATTTTTAAAATAGATCAATAACAGGAGGAACAGCAGCAAGAGCAATAGTGGTAGTAGCAGTAGTAGTATTAGTAGTAGTAGTAGTGTTATTGTAGGAGTAATAGCATATTGTAGGAGTAATAGCATATTGTAGTAGTAGTTGCCGTAGTAGGTAATAGTGGTATCATTATTAGTAATAGTAGTAGTACTAATAGTAATAGTAATAGCAGTAGTAGTAACAGTAGTAGTTGCAGCAGTAGCAGCAACGTAGTTGTACTAGAAGTAACAGTAATAGTAGTAGTATTAATAGTAGTAGTAGCAGCAGAGTAGTATTAGTAGTAGTGGTAACCGAAGTCGCTACAGACATCGGACACACACACACACACACACACACACACACACACGTGTGACCTGTCACTTCAACATCCAGACGATCTTGTACATCACCTGTAAACAAAATTTTACTTCCAATCGTAGTCACTTTGGCTCAGTCACAACAAACTCGACCTCTCTCCTCCCTTACCCCTTTTATCGCCCTCTTCTCTCCTCGTCAAAAAAAAAAAAATGTTATACAAACAAAGAATATAGGAAAAATAACTCGCTCGTTTTTATGGGTCAGGTTTCGAATAAGAACTTGGCCACCGACTGTGCAAATTATTATTATTATTATTATTATTATTGCTGTTATTATTATCACCCCCTCTACTTGAATGCTTCAGTTACGTATCAACAATGAGGATCTGAAGCCAATCGAACGAGGTGTTCGAAAGCTAACGCATGGAATCAAATAGACTAATCTCTTCAAAACATATGTCAAATTGGACCCTATAAGGTCTAAAACCAATTCCAACCTTCCATTAATATCCACCAACCTTCAAAAGTTTAAAACCAACCAGAAGAGCCATTCTGTAGCTAATCTCTCTTCTTCCTAAAGACAGTGTTATACTTGTTTTACGGTAAACTAAAACGTCCATGTAACTAAATAACATAACTTTAATTGTTTTATAAATTTAACTTTTTCCTTGTTTTAATAAACAGTTAAAAATCATATATTTTCGCCCAGGAAAAAAAATACGCAAAACAATCAGGAATATTATTACTTTGTATATCCATTAAAATATTTGGAAGTGAAAATTGAAAATGTTTCAAGAAATCGACAAAAATCCTATTTATATAGAGGGAGGGAAAATACAGTTTCCTCCAAAAAATAATAGAGACAATTTCATCTCTCGAAGTAAAATTGCGAAAAGATCGTCTGAATTGTGTTGCAAAATATCGAAAAAGTCATAACCAGTTAGAGTTGGGGATAAAAACTGAGGTTTTTTTTTTGTCTCTCACGGCTGTGTCCAGTGGTCCGTTCCCACCACTGGAACATGGTACACTGTCAGTCCACTCGTTCCCTCAAGTGGAACATGGATACACAGTCTTTCAACTCATTCCATCGAGTGGAACATTGATGCACAGTCCTCCTAGTAAGTCCCACTAGTGGAACATGGATACACAGTCTTTCCACTCATTCCCACAAGTGATACGCTACTCATAATACACTACGAGTTGAATTCAAGTCATTCCTATAACTGGAACAGAACTCGTTCCCACAAGCACAACACCACTCATTCCTTGAAGAGGAAAAAGGTTAACCAATATTACTACTACATAATAATAATAACACCACAACAACTACAACAATAACAACAACAAGACAAGAGAAACAATATTCACTTTGCTTCGCTTTGTATTCCCAGAAGAAAATGTCGCATGCTGTTTCACCAAGTACATTTTCTCCGTTCATTACCCAATAAAGTATTTGAGATATAGGTGGCCAGGCATTAATTTTATGCATTACTGTTGCCATTATGTCGCAGTCGACTATCAAGGTAATTTGAACGTGCTTCAAAGTGGTCTGTCTTAGAGAGTTCTTAGAAAGTGGCCTGGAATAAAGATCTTTAAGCACACTTGCTTGATTTATGTAAATTTATTGTAAATTTAATCATGAAAATGAACTATTGTATGTCACACCCGTGTGGGACATGCGCTAAATGGAAATGTGCTGAACCTGTCAGGGACATGAAGAGTAATAAATCAGGGACAGGGAAGGGGGGAGCGTCAGGGTATTAATACACACAAAATATTCACAAGATACGTTTATTCACCCTGAGGTGTATGTATCTGAGCGTATACTACATGCTGAGAGCTTACTTTAACCCTACGTTTAGGTTACCTGTCTTGACTCAACACACATCATCGTTGTCTTAAGGCCTAGTGGCGAGAATTTTGCTTGCCCCGGTTCGATCCCCCCGTCATACCTCTCAAAAAAGTCATATAAGTTTATTGCAGCTGCATCAGAGGTAAACTTATTACACAGAAATTGTCATGGAGACAGAAAGACACACTGGCTGATAGTGGAACTATTTCGGTTTGCAAATGAGACTCTCTTCAACTCATTTGGTGACAGAGGCCATTCATTATGTGATATTATGTGCCTGTCTTTGTTAACTGTTTTCTATAATACATTAATCACTGGTATAGCCATAAAGGGGGCTAAAGGGAATAACCCCCTAACACCAATACCTTCAGCACACTTCAATCATCACCCCAGACTAAAATCCTGGCTTCGCCACTGACATAAATAACGACACAAGATTTCATGTTTTATTCTGACAGTATTATGAATGACGATAACATCGTCTTTTACGTATTCCTTGTCAGTGATCCGTTAAAAAGTATTTAATGGTAATATCCATTACTTGCTTCTTTCATCAGCTTCGGGCATGATATTCTTCCCCTTCCCTCTGAAGCTAAGCCACTCTTGATAAATAATATCATATAGTACCTTGTCTCCCGGAAATGAGAATTTTAAAACAGGGAGAAATACCATTCGGATTATTTAATTTATGCACAATACCACTTTCATAGTGAATGGAGTTTGAAACCCGTCGACTACACGAGGGTTATTGAGGCTGCATGACACTTGCTGATCACCAGTCAAGAAAATTTTCATGTTTGTAAATACGATTACTCCGATTATATTACAATTAATGATAATAGTGAATTATTTTATTTTACCTGAGATAATAAAGCAAATTCATTTCGTAATTAAAAACTCAGAAAGTAATTTCAATATACGTGTACAGAAAAATAATCCTAATTAATTATAAAATAATTCTGGTATTTAATGATCTTATTCAGAAGCATAATTTAATTCCAGAAAATAATATAATTCCTATATATTAAAATTAAATTTAATTAAAAAATTATAATAAATTTAGAAAATAATCCCAATTTATCAAAGAGTAATTTCAATAAATCAAAGGATAATAGTAATTAATAAAAAAAAATATCGGTACAAGTCAGATCGAAAGTTCATCATAAGTTTAATTATCTTATGTACAGGTTATTTATTAAAAGTCAATAAGTTTACATACGTTATCAGTAATGTGTCTGTGAAGGTTCATTATGTCTGGTCAGTAGTGTTTTTGTTCTTAGTAATTCTGAGTGAGAACAGTATTTGACAGAGAGTTTTTCAGGTCTTTTTGGCATCGCTCTTTATTTCAAGTTAGATAAACCTAACTTGAATTCAACAAACTAGAAAGTGATGCCAATAAATTACACCATTACTGCAATAATGTAAGACACAGATCCAATAAATTAAAACACAACTGCGCGTAAATCCCATATAAATTCAGTATAAATGAAAAAAAATCAATAAAGTAAAGAATTCCTGCTGTAATTAACCACCCTCGTTTAATATCTCAGCCTGTTTTTTTTTTTTTTTTTTTTTGGTGGGAGGTAAAATATTTCACTGCTTTAATGTAGAGGAATATTCGCAGCTGTAGTAGCGTGTGTATTGAGGATGGAAATAATGAGTCCTGATTATTTTGAAAATTATTATTTAGACACATGGTAAATAATGATTTAGGAAAAATAGTAAAGGTTAATTGTGATTTAGAAAAAAAAAAGATAATGATTTTGACAAAAAAATAGAAGTGATGATTTTGGAAGACAATCGTAATAATGATTTAAAAAAAATGTAAATAATTATTTAGAAAAGCAAAGATAATAATTATTTTTATTAAATATTAATAATGATTTAGAAAAAAACTGTTATGATGAGTTAGAAAAAAAGATCATGATTTACAAAACGGCAATAATGATTTTGAAAACAGGAGTAAGAAAATTTTTGAAACAACGATAATAATAATTTAGAAAAAGAATAGTATTTCTGATTTAGCAAAAAAATGTAGAAATTATTTAGAAAAAAATGCTAAAAATAATTTAGTAAACAATGGAAATAATGAATTAGAAAAAAATGCTAATAATGAGTTAGAAAAAATGATGATAATGATTTTCAGAAACAATGGCAAAAAGTTTTTCTAGAAAAAACAATGGTAATAATGATTTAGAAAAAACAATGACAATAATGATTTTGAAAACAATGACAAAATGATTTAGACAAAAATTATGACAATGATTAAAAAAATAACAATCATTATTTACAAAAACATGATAATAATTTTATAAAAAAATGGTAGCAATGATTTAAAGAGTAATGATGATCATTATAAGCACTCTGCTCCTGATGATAATAATGATATAACATGGAGAATAAAAAGTCACATAACCGTCACTGGAACAATACACATTTAACCAGAAACAACAGCATCAACAATGACAATAGCAACAATAACAACACTAGTAACAACAGCAACAACAATACCAACAACACCCACAACAAAAATATAAATAATTATTTATTATAATTATTATTATTATAGTAGTAGTAGTAACAGTAGTGGTAGTAGTTGTAGCAGCAGCAGTATTATTATTATTAATAGTAGTAGTAGTAACAGCTGTAGTATTAGTAGTAGTAATACCAGTAATACGAAATAGCATACTTAAAAAAATACCTCAAAAAATACGCGCGAAAATTGTTCATATTATTAATAATGAACAATAAAACCATGAAGCCAGAAAAAACACCAATATACAAATTTTGAAATAAAAAGTTGATGTATTTGACACCCCCCCAAAAAAAAAAAAAAAAAGCCAGACATCGGTACGAGGAGAAAAAAAGGCAGTATTTAAATAAAGTGTTTGGTAAATACCTCAAGGCAAGACGAGCCTCAGTGCTTTAAAAAATAAAGGAAAAATTTTAAAAGAGAGGTAACCATAATGGAACAATAGATTACATTATAACTATAGATTACATTATATCCACAGATTACACTATAATCACAGATTGCACTATAACCACAGATTACATTATAACCACAGATTGCATTATAACCACAGATTGCCTTATAACCACAGATTGCACTATAACCACAGATTACATTATAACCATAGATTACATTATAACCAAAGATTACGTTATAACCATACATTACATTATAACCATATATTAAATTATAACCACACATTACATTATAACCACACATTACATTATAACCAAAGATTACATTATGACCAAAGATTACATTATAACCATACATTGCATTATAACCATAGATTACACAATAACCATAGATAGCATTATAAACATATATTACATTAAAGCCACACATTACATTACACCAAAGATTACATTATAACCATAGGTTACATTATAACCACACATTACATTATAACCAAAGATTACATTATAACCATAGATTGCATTATAACCATATATTACATTGTAACCATAGATTACATTATAACCACAGATTACATTATAACCATAAACATTTATTTTTATACTGCAGACTCTTTTTTTCTTACTGTGATTGTTTAAATAAGATAAACAATTATTCTAATATTGTAAATAATTATATAAAACGCGGAAATATTTATTTTAATAGGGTAAACTTTTTAATATAGTAAAAAATTCTTCTCTAACCAAATATCATAAAACTGTAAACAACTATTTAAAAGTGTAATAAATTATTTCAATACTGTAAACAACTATTTTTATGTTGACAACTATTTTAATGCCGTAAACAACTATTTAATACTGTTAACAACTCTTTTAATGCCATAAACAAGTATTTTAATACTGTAAACAATTATTTTAATACTGTAAACAATTATTTTAATACTGTAAAGAGCTATTTAAATAGTGTAAACAACTATTTTAATCCAGCAAAAAAAACTATTTAAATACTATTAACAACTATTTTAATAACATAAACCACCATTTTAATACTGTATACAACAATTTTAATAGTGTAAACCAGTATTTAAATCCTACAAACAATTACTTAACACGGTAAATAATTATCTTATTACGGCCGAGTCACTGAAGCTCCCCAACAGACTGAGCACTGAACCAAAGAAATCCTCTCGTGTTCGAGTCACTGAAGCTCCCCAACAGACTGAGCACTGAACCAAAGAAATCCTCTCGTGTTCGAGTCACTGAAGCTTCCCAACAGACTGAGCACTGAACCAAAGAAATCCTCTCGTGTTCGAGTCACTGAAGCTTCCCAACAGACTGAGCACTGAACCAAGAAATCCTCCGTGTTCGAGTCACTGAAGCTTCCCAACAGACTGAGCACTGAACCAAAGAAATCCTCTCGTGTTCGAGTCACTGAAGCTTCCCAGCAGACTGAGCACTGAACCAAAGAAATCCTCTCGTGTTCGAGTCACTGAAGCTCCCCAGCAGACTGAGCACTGAACCAAAGAAATCCTCTCGTGTTCGAGTCACTGAAGCTCCCCAGCAGACTGAGCACTGAACCAAAGAAATCCTCTCGTGTTCGAGTCACTGAAGCTTCCCAGCAGACTGAGCACTGAACCAAAGAAATCCTCTCGTGTTCGAGTCACTGAAGCTTCCCAGCAGACTGAGCACTGAACCAAAGAAATCCTCTCGTGTTCTTTACTTTGTGAGCGAGTTATTGGCCATTTCATTTTAAAAGGGGCGCATGGGATAATGTAGTGAGGGTAAAATCGCTCCTATTAAGTTAATTTATAAGGCTTTTCATCAGAGATTTTGTTTTCCCCCTTCATGCAGAAGCTGCTGGCGTGGTCAGTGGAGAAATTTGCTCCGTGACTTATTGTAAATACGGAGCGATGTTAGCTGCGGTGCTTGTGAAGCTAATGACGTAGCACATGTGGGCGCCAGGGACGTTAAGAAGTGAAGAAGAAAGTAACAGTTGCAGAGACCAACTGAGACGTTTCTCCTGTGGAGAAACGTCTCCATCCGTCTCCTGTGGTGACGAACTGAATCTGAAAGATGGAATTGCAACGAGGAACTATATTAAGACGTTTCGCCTGTGGACAGGCTTTCTAAGTAAACAACAGAAGTGTGCAGATAGATGAAATGTCTCAGATGTTTCTCTCCATAAATGTGGTTCTTCTCTCCACTTGACGGCTGTGTTCCATTTGTTAACAAAAAAGTCTTTGTTTTTTTTAATGACAAAGTTTCGCTAAGTGAGGAACTATATTCAGATATTACTTGATAAAGCTTAATGCTAAGTGAAACGTTGTCGGAATAAAGACTTGCTCAGTAAACTGCGTCCCTAAACTAGGTCAAAAGTCATTCCAGCCGATCGATGGAGCTAAAGAGGCAGGGCTAGGAGCCAGAACTAGTCCCAAGCAATCTCAAATAGGTGAGTACAAATCTGTGACTACAAACGTGCACACACACAGGGAGAGAGTGGATCTAGTAGTGACCAGCGAAAAGTCGGGGGCAGGAGCTGTGAATCGACCCATGGAACCATAAATAGATGAGTTCAAGTAGGTGAGTACATACACACACACACACACACACACACACACACACACACACACACACACATGTTAATTAACTTTCCCCCAAAACACAAACACTCTCATACAACACTATGTTCACTTTCCATTATTTCCTGTTTGTGAAATTTCTTTCAAATACTCCACAATAAACTCACAATTCAAAAATAAGAAGACTTGTGGTTCCATCCAGATTCTGCTTTAGTTTTCAGTCTGTGAGCTTTTGATTTATTCCACCCAGGGTACTGTGACTTTTTTTTTTCTTGGCACGTTGCTTGCGCTCCACAATGAATATTACATCTGTAAACCTATAAATATGCAAATTTCACATGCCCCTAACTCTGCATCCCCTTGCAATCCCCGCACCTTTGAAATTCAAGGTCAACACAGACTTGCAACACTGGAATTAATCAGAGGCAATTCTGCGAACATTTGCAACTCAATTGAGATGAAGTCACGTCCTCGTCATAGAGATAATTCGACCTCTCAAGCAGAAGGTTGGATGAGCTCTACCTCTTGATTTTTTCATGTTGATACTTATTTGTCTCATCCAGTTGTGTGTTGACGTGTATTGTGTACACACACACACACACACACACACACACACACACACACACACACACACACACACATACACACATACACACACATACACACACACATACACATAACAGCTGTCCCTGACCATTTCCAACCAATTACCTTCAGGGAAATATCATTTAGTTAGCCCACAAATAAGGGCCACGGGAAGCAGGCAATCAAATGGATGGTTAGATCAGAGAGGTGTCTTCAATAGACCAATCATACAGAAGCGAAGATCTCACAGGCATCTGCAAATGGAGCCAATCAGGTGAGGTGTTGGACCTAAGGGTACTGGAAATGGATCAATGATGTGGGCGATTTATTCCTAATAGGAGCTATCAGTGGAACCAGCCAATAGCGTACACTTAAGCTGTCACGAACTACATATTGTCAACATTAAACACTGTATGCTGAGAATCAATACGTTAAAAATATAAAGGAAATGTCAGATAACTAGATTGTTTATACAAAATAAATATCAAAATATGGCATTTGCAGTGGCTTTGGGAAGGGGCGGAGGAGACGAGAGAGAGTGTATATATATATATATATATATATAATAAAGGGGAAGAGGTAAACCCGTAGGATTATACAGCGCCTGTGGGGGGGATGTGGAAGGTATTCAGGCTCAATTCAGGGAACTAGAGCACAGATCCAATTCCCTAGAAAAAGAGCCCCTCACCAGCGTCAATGAACCTCCCTTGAGGGGGGGGGGGCAGAACACTGAACAATGATAGCTAACTCTACAACTTGCGCCTTTTCTTCAGTCACTTCTTAGGAGATATCTGATGTCGTGTTTGAGCAGGAAATTATATTTATGTTTGCATCTGTGCGTGTTTGTACTCATGTATGATTGCGTGTTTATGTTTGTGTGTATTTTTGTGTGTGTCTGTGTGTATTTTTGTGTGTGTGTTTGTGTGTATGTGTGTTCACCTTTTGTTTTTTCCGAAAGATTTATGCAAGGCGATTTGTTAATCCCTTTAAGCTTTATCAACAGGAATTATTCGCTTCTTGTGTCTTGAGACCTACTCACACCTGTTCGTGAAGCTGCGTGTGGAGTTTGCGTTCCCAACCACCGCCTCTATCTCATTCCACTTCCCTGTTGCCATAAAGCTGTAATTAATGTGAATGTAATGTATGTGATTAACGTAATGTATGTGATTAATGCAATGCGATTAACGTTATGTATGTTCCTGTGATTAATGTTTGTTTTGTTGGTTACACCAATTCTTCCTTGTTCCTGGTTTTCACATTTCAGTCTCCCTCTATCTGCCTCTTGATGATCTGGTCGGTTTCTATCATCTCGGGTCTTATTACGGTTTCTCTTGAACCTTCAAGGCTCAACATCCAACTTTTTTCCGGTCTATCTACAGTCTTTCAGTGATGAAATGTTTGTCAACATCAATGTGGTTAAAATGTAAACAACAAGTGATTGATCATCGTCGAGAATCAAGTGGTGAAATGCTTCCTGGGATCTTGATCACCAGGACCGAAACGTCTTCCAGTAAAGAATAATGAGATACAATACTGTGGCTGGAAAATTTCACGAGTTGATTCTCGACAATGACTCAGAACGGACCGAAACCTAGTTATAAGGTTTCTCTCTTCAGTGCAAGTTTTCAGTGAAAAGTTTTCTAATAAATATATCCTGGTGTTTGCTCGTGTGTCCTTTGAAGTCCATCGACTGTTTTAGTTGCCAAAATTTAAACTGTACCATCACGGTGACTGTGTTTCCATATTTCCACTCTTTTTATGTTCCAGTCCCTCTCTGGTAAGCTTCTTCCAGTCAGCCTTGTCAACATCTCAAAGTATTTTGTGACTGCCATGAATTAGTATCGGTATATATTAATTGAAAAATCGTTCGGTCTGCTTCTTTTTTTCCTCCTTCCATAATTTTGGTCTTATTCTTATTATCTTTTCTTCCTCGTCCTTTTTCTTACTCTGAAATTTCCTTCTTCGTTCACTTCATTCTTGGTCTCTTCTATTTCCTCCTCCCGCTCCCCATAACTTTCCTCTTGTATTTCATTTACCTACAATTCTCCACAATTTCATTTCCTCCGGCGCTTCCTTTTCACCCTCTTCTTCCTGCTGCTCTTCCTGCTGGTAGGCGCCTGCTGCTCTTCCTGCTGGTAGCCGCCTGCTCCTCTTCCTGCTGGTAGGCGCCTGCTGCTCTTCCTGCTGGTAGGCGCCTGCTGCTCTTCCTGCTGGTAGGCGCCTGCTGCTCTTCCTGCTGGTAGGCGCCTGCTCCTCTTCCTGCTGGTAGGCGCCTGCTCTCTTCCTGCTGGTAGGCGCCTGCTCCGTCCTAGGCTGGCAGATATTGACCGCCCACTCTCACCTGTTGACATCTGAACTCTACATTACATTAATGTTGCAACACTTGCAGCAGAAATTATGACCCCGGAAGACTGATGACCAACGTGCGAGTGTCTTCTTGGTGACCAGTGTGACAATAACATCGCCTTAGTGACCAACACGTCAATAACTACAACTTGGTGACCAAGGTGACAATAACAACAACTTGGTGACCAAGGTGACAATAACAACAACTTGGTGACCAAGGTGACAATAACGACAACTTGGTGACCAAGGTGAAAGTAACAACAACTTGGTGACCAAGGTGACAATAACAACAACTTGGTGACCAAGGTGACAATAACAACAACAACTTGGAACAATAACAGCATATTGGTACATTAACAACAGCACTTTGATGACCAACATAATAATAACAACAGAATCTTGGTGACCAAGGTGACAATAACAACATCTTGGTATCTATCACTAATTTCTTTGCACCTTGCAGAACGAACATTGAATGTGGCAAAGAGTTACTCTGTGTAGAGTTTTACTGACCCAATTAAAGCTTTTTCTGTACCGAGTGTCCATTCTTCACTGTTGTAGTCAGTACATCATTTACGTCCAGAATTTTTCATTAAAAAACTTTTAAATAATTGCACTTTTTATTAACATTTTTAATGCAGTAATACTACGTTATGTTATGATAAATTAACATAAATCTAAAAGCAAGAGTTGAGGGATACAAAGGTAATTATGCTATTTAATAAGCTTTAATAAGTCAAAATTATTTTTTATGATGACCTGGCTTTTGTCGACCTCTCGCCCAGTCCGAAAATTGAACTCAAGGTCCTTTAGATTTAAACCAATTCTCTTACTAGTGATATTTTTTTTATTGATAATAATGCTTACATAACAGTTCAAAAAATATTTAAAAATAAAGCTAGAGGAAACAGAAAATATTTCGTTATGATTTGCAGGAAATGTTCTCCATATATCGTGATGTTTGAAGGTGATCCTAGACTCACATTCACCACAACACAGACTACCACACTTGTATCACAGCACAGCCTAGAAAACTTCTATCTCACAGCCTACCACACTGGCACACCAACACAGCCTACCACACTGGCACACCAACACAGCCTACCACACTGGTACCCCAACACAGCCTACCACACTGGTACCCCAACACAGCCTTCCACACTGGCACCCCAACACAGCCTACCACACTGGCATTCCAACACAGCCTCATACAACACGATATAAACGGGCCGATTCTAGAATTCCTTACGTGGCGTTGCTTATGATCGATAAGATAACGAGAGGTTGGTTAATGGGGGTTAAAGCGTATCGACTGCACCAGGGTCATCGAGCTGCGCACAACCTTTTCAACACCTAACCAAAAAATACATTTCTCGGTGTATTTCCCTTAACCAAGAAATACACCTCTGTGTATTTGTCGGTTTTCTAACATATTTAAAAATTTCTGTACATTTGCGAATAAACAAAACTGGTAATGTATTTTGCAGTATTTCTATAAAAAAAAGGTTTTATTGTGTAGAATGACATATATTATTCAAAATTTAAGTCAAAATTGTTCTCTATACTGAATTTTAATGTGAAAATTGAGCCAAATCTTAATATTTTATGCAAAACGAGAAACAGATATTTCCTGACTGAGAGAGAGGTGTCATGATACATGAATCATTTTTTCTAAATATTTATTAAAAAAATACGTTTTTCTATGAATTTATATAATTAAACCTAAATATATCCTAACCGATCCTAAAATAATAATCTTAAAGCAGGAAACGTTCTGAAATTAGGTAATACATACTTAAGGAAACGAACGAAGCAAACTGAAAATGAGTTCCATTCAAGTTCTCGCTACGATGATCCTTATTCCTTCACATTCAATTTCTGAACGAGTCGAAAAAAAAGGGCATTGCTTATAAATATTCCCCAGATGAGCTTCATTCTGTCAGTCGAGGCATATATTCCAAGCTTATGAGATTTTTACCTAGCCTTACTTGTCTCATTGCACTGGCATGATCTAGGCAGCCCATTCCACTAGAAATGGAATGCTCTGCGTCACCAGTGTCTTTCCATGTGTGCTACAAAATGTAATCCAATTTTGTAAAAACAATGTATTCCGTGGAAAAAAAAATTATTATTATTATCATTATTATCATTATTAATTATAGGCGAAATGTTGACAGGAATAGGTATAAAGAAACAATGAGGACATTGCGGAAGTCTACACAGAGCGAAACATAGCCACAATAAAAGCTTGTCTCTGCATATTGTCTAAACACTCAGTCCTCTATAGCTATACTGTTCACGGTATTTGTAGTCTGGCTGATCACAATTACTGTAAAATAATCTTTTCTTCAATTATTATAATTCGTTACATCCTCAGACAAAAATCAAAATAAGGCATCAAGAAGAACTTACGTTAATGATGATGCGACATCAAAGCGAACGAATTTGATTTCACTAACACAAATTGTGTTATATACTGTGTGTTTGAAGTCCATATTATTCTTCACATTGCTTATGGAAACTATGCTTGTTATTGTAGTCAATATGCATTAATATTTACTGAAAAGCAGAGCTATGTTGTGTTTAATGTCCTCTGCGTAACCCTGTTTATTATGTTTGAAGACTATCAACTTGACGATAGTCATTAATTAAAGCTGCTAACCACTTTATACAACCAGTCCAAGATGCGTATTCCCTAATATAGGGAATAAAGTACATTCTACACCCATTAGCATAACTAGTCAAGTATAGTTTAAAAATATATATATATATATATATATATATATATATATATATATATATATATATATATATATATATATATATATATATTATTGGTCTCAGTACATATAGATTAAGGTAGACGTACAGTTCAGAATCTATGCATAGTGCTGAGTGCATTTTTGCCAGACCTCAAGATTTGAGGCACAAGGGTGGAACTGTGATATTAACAAACCTCGAAGATCGTCAAACAGTTTTATTACATGGTAAATTTTTAGTGATTCTGTATTCAGAAAACAAGAAACTTAAAAGCATTTTCCTATGCGTGCACCTATTATTTTTTTTAGTGCGTTCTTTGATTCCGGTTGAAGTGCCCCCTCGCTCCAGAATGTGGACAGAAGGGGGCAGTTGAGAAATCCTCGAGGTTTTGCAGAAAAAAATGCTCTTTCGAGAAAAAAAAGTCGTACCTCTGCTCTAGCGTAAAAAAAAAAAATCGACGTTGGTTAGAATTCTGGATTCAGACGTGTATGGGCAATGATTTTGGAGATGACGGTTTAAAATCTGGTGCTTGGGAGGTAGGGTATGTGACCAGAAGTTTTAAGCTGAGGAAATTGAATATATGGCACAGATTGGCCGGAAATATGACTTCGGCTGGCCATAAGTTTGGCCCCAACTGGCCAAGAACGTGGGAAAGACTTGGTGGAAATCTTACTCAAAGAGAAAGTCAGCAACTTAGGAATGCCAGATAGCCAACGACGACGAATGAACCAAAAACTGGCACTTACGACGAAGATCGAAAACCTGATAACACTGAGTTTTGACACATGATCCCCATTCCCGCCTTTCCAAAACCCCTTTCCAGCTCTTTTTTTTCTCCTACCTCTCCCCATCTCCTCTGTTACCTCCCACCCTTTCCCCTCCTCCTCCTCATCAGCCTCCTTCTCCTCCAATCCCCACCACCACCTGCTTCCCATCTCTATCCCTACTTCTCCCTGCTCCTCATCCATTCCCTCATACTTCTCTCCCATATCACCTCTCTTCCACCTTCCCTTCAAACCTCCCTTCCCTACCACCTCCTCCCCCCATATCCCAACCCTCTCACATTTTCCACACCTAGTTATCCTTCCCTCCTACATCTCATCTCCCCCTATAAATCTTCCCTCCCTCTTCCCACCACATCACCTCCCTCCCACCTCTTCCCTCACCTCCCTCCACCTCTTCCCTCACCTCCCTCCCACCTCTTCCCTCACCTCCCTCCCACCTCTTCCCTCACCTCCCTCTTGATCCGTTCTCCCTCCCACCACTACTCTCAATACCAGTATCATCTCCTAGCCTTGACCGAAGATATTCAGTCTCTTAGCCTTGAATGAAGGTCTACAGTCTTGAAAGAAGGTGTTCAGTCTTAGTCTTAACAGAGGTGTTCAGTCTCATAGTCTTGACTGAAGATGACTTTCAGTCAAAATGATGTCGATGGCTTTTTTTGTTGTTGCTGTTCACTGGTCGAAAGTGATTGTTCACGATCTTTTATTTATCGTTTACTAGTTAGAAAATTTATAATGATAATCAGAAGTTTTCGTTCAATAATTAGAATTTTTCTTATTTTACTCCTTTTTTCTCCGTTTATTGTTTTTTTAGATTTTTCTTCATTATAGTTAAAAATACTAGACAGAAACTGTACTTCATTTGTGAATAATTTTTCCCAATATTAGCCATAAGTTTTCGTTCAGAGGTTAGAATTATCTCTATAGTTGTTGGAAATTTTCACTCCTAATCTTTTTACCCTAATTCTAGCCACAGATTTTCGTTCGTTCAAAAAATAAAAATTCCCTAATGAAATGATCTGGACATTATCATTCATTTTGATTTTTGTGCACAGACCAAAAGTTTTCGTTCACGTGTCTTAACTTTCAAATTTTATTTTTATTATATTATGTCCACAAATAAAAAATACAAGTAATAATTCATGGTTCTGAAGTCATTGCTCACAGGTCATAAATTATACATATAATCTCCATCATACCGTTGGTTTAGCGCTTCTATTTGATTATAATAATAATAATCCATCATACAGTACGTACAAGGACCAAAACACTCACATACACAGACCGGTTTCTATATTTCATAAATCAGCGGAACGGAAACAATATAATCTTCGCAATAATATCACAAGACAACGTACAGATACCTAGAAGGACGGACAGCATCCACGACCAAAGTACGACCACTGCAGACGACATGGAGCTAATACGGAAAACATACAGACATTAAGAGCAACGTACAAGTCATAAATCTCATGTACACGGAGGCAAAATATTTATTGATTATGAAACACCAGAAACACTGAGAATGAACCTGACTAAAATCCCAGATGACACAATATATATATATATATGAAACAACGAAACAAGTGATATTGAAACATTTACCAAACTGTGGCAGGCCAGGGTTCGACCCCACGACACATTGTCCCGCCTCAAGAGACAACACAACGTACGTGTCACCCTATCCATTCCTCCATGTGCCATTCCGCCATCGATGACGGAATGGATAGGGTGACACATACGTTTTGTTGTCTCTTGAGGAGGACAATGTGTCGTGAGTCGATCCTGCCTGACGCAGTTGATATTTATATATATATATATATATATATATATATATATATATATATATATATATATATATATATATGACACATCTATATATATATATATATATATATATATATATATATATATATATATATAATATATATATATATATATATATATATATATATATATATATATATATATATATATATATATATATATATATAGGGAGGTACCACCTCTGGAACTGGACTGGGGACCCTCATCCTCAGAGAAGATACAATAGAAAGGAAAACATAAATAACATGTCAGAGCTACATCTCAAATACTTCGTCCAGCTCCCCGGCGGTGGGCCGCATGCCCAGAATGCTGCAGGCATTTTCCCTCTGGATCGCATCAGTGAGTCTCTGAAAGAGGAAGATGGCCGCTCTGTGATCTTTGGTTTCTGTGATGAGCTTTTCACCCAGCTCTCTGAGGAACCTGAGAGCATACTTTCCCCATGCTCCAAGGGTCTCCGACCCTACTTGGATGAAGTTATAGCAAGGAGACAAGTCTTCATATTTGCGGATCTTCTGGGTTTCGCTGTAGCTGGCGGCTCCACCCCTTCAGCTTCAGAGTATGGCAAGAAGGTGTCTGCCAATGTGGCGGCACAGGTGTAGTCCCAGGCTGTCTGCTTACCGTCCTTCCAGGGTCGCGTAGTGGATCCATCAGGACATGAAAGCGCTCAGGTTTTATTTCCTATTTTCACTGTGTGTGTGTGTGTGTGTGTGTAGATACAGAAACCGAGGATCGAGCCTGAAATAAAGATTTCCCTTACTATTTTTTACTATTATGTACTTTTTAATCTTCTTCCTAAGTCCTCCTGAAATTATATTACCCATATTGCCGTCACCTTTGTTGTTTGTGCAGTTTAGTGTTGAAATGTGAAGCCACTTCGTTGCTGAAGAGCGCAGTCCTGTCTACATTTAATTGTATTGGTGAATAGACAGCAGTTCCCAAATTTTCTGACTGACATTCAATTACATTCCCAATGAATTCTTCACTAATTTTTTTTTAAATATAAATATATCAGCACTGACAAATCAATAACTTGGGATTCAAATAACTATTTAATATGAATTTTTAGCTCACGTTACGAATGGAAATGAAACGAGAACAATTTTCAGAGGGGAAAAAAAAAGATATATGCGTATTTCCGCAATAGCTATTAATACAAATTCATCAGTATTAGTTCCACATTAATATGAAACCTTTGGAATATACCAGTATATTTCAACGCAGGTGGAGAGCCAGATAACGAGAGGCAAAATTGGAGAAAAGAGATACGACGAGGAGACAAACTTAATGTATACTCGTGAAGGTCGTAGTTAAATTTGTTCCAGTGGTTAAAGATTTATTTTGCTTGGCAGACGTTTAGATAAATTTCGCAGTTGGAACTTTGAGTTCGTTGTGATGTCAGCCGAGTATTTTGCATTGTATTTGTTGTTGTGATATTCGCATCGGGATTTTTAATAGCATGATTGCTGTTTTGAATTTTCGTTTTGTTTCCCAGGACAGCTGTTTCAAGTCGATCTACTCCTTCGTCAGTTCCAACAACAACACCTCCTCCAACATCTTGTTCTTCTCAGAAATGTCCATCACAATCGCTGTATAAAAACATCACCATCAGCTTCTCGTTTTATGTTATCAGTTCCTTTCCATCATTACCCTCCTCTTCCCCTCACATGCACATCATTACCCTCCTCTTCCCCTCTCATGCACATCATTACCCTCCTCTTCCCCTCAAATGCACATCATTACACTCCTCTTCCCCTCACATGCACATCATTACACTCCTCTTCCCCTCACATGCACATCATTACCCTCCTCTTCCCCTCACATGCACATCATTACCCTCCTCTTCCCCTCACATGCACATCATTACCCTCCTCTTCCCCTCTCATGCACATCATTACCCTCCTCTTCCCCTCACATGCACATCATTACCCTCCTCTTCCACTCTCATGCCCATCATTACCCTCCTCTTCCCCTCACATGCACATCATTACCCTCCTCTTCCCCTCACATACACATCAATACCCTCCTCTTCCCCTCACATGCACATCATTACCCTCCTCTTCCCCTCACATGCACATCATTACCCTCCTCTTCCCCTCACATGCACATCATTACCCTCCTCTTCCCTCACATGCACATAATTCTCTCTACACCACCTCTCCATCAAATATCAACACTTTCCCTTCCTTACCACCTTCCTCCTCCACTACAAACATCCTCTCCACCATATTCTCCTCCAACACAACCACCACTACATCCCTCCCCATCACTCTACACCCCATCTCAACCACCTTTCTCTACCACTCTCCATCATCGTAACCACCACCCAGCCTCCTCCATTGTCATCCAAATCACTGCCACCAATCTCCCTTCTACTACCACTTCCAACGCCTCCACCACATCTATCCCCCCCCATCAAGCAATATTTCCACCCAAGATCACTTAAGTGTCCAAGTAAATGAACTAGGTACTATCTCACCAACAACATGTCTCGACCTATAAAGGTTGAGGGGGACTAAACACCTTGAAATAGTTTCTTCAAAATTGAGGAATTGAACTTCTTAAATGACTATTTCAAGACTGACCACCTTAAAATGAATTCCGTAAGGCTGAGAGACTGAACTCCTCAATACAACTTCAAGGTTGACTGACTGAACATGTTCAATTACAACTTCACTTCTTCCAGCTTAAAAGTCGCCTCTGTATTCGAGTGAAGAAGTCAGTGTCGCAGGCGTCCTCGGTATTGTGTACCATTAACATAAACAACATATCTTATCCCTTCAGAATTGCATCATCACAATTATTCTCCCGACCTTCTGTATGCACAATAAGAGTGCGTCTTGCTGCAACACTATCATTCTCTGCAAGAGTGCATCTTGTTGAAAATGGTTTAAAATAACGACAAATTGAAGGTTCAGACACATGTGCAACAGATGGGTATCTTTATTGATGTAGTAATAAGATAAAGATGATGTAATCAGTCCATCAACCTAGGAGAGAAAGTATTTGAGGTGGTCAGTCCCTCAGCCTGGAGAAGAGTTCTCAGGCTTCAACTTCATATCGTTAAAGACCATGGAGCTGAACTATTCTCCAGGCTGAGGGACTGACCACCTCAAATCCTTTTTCTCCAAGGATGATGGACTGATTTCATCATTTGCTCCCTCTGTATTTGACTGAAGAAGCCTACTGTGAAGGCGAAGCGTTTCATCAGTAAAGATACTTAACTGTTGAACATGTGTCTTAATCTTCAAGAGTGCGTCTTCCTGCAACACTACCATTCTCTTCAGCAAGAGTGCGTCTTGCCGCAACGCAACTACCACCACCAACATTATCCCCATCAAAAGCACTATGACCTCCAACAGCACAACTGTCACCACCAACAGTACCACCATCACCACCATTAACAAAACTGTCACCACCAACAGTACCACCATCACCACCATTAACAGAACTGTCACCACCAACAGTACGACCATCACCACCATTAACACAACTGTCACCACCAACAGTACCACTATCACAACCATTAACACAACTGTCACCACCAACAGTACCACTATCACCACCATTAACACAACTGTCACCACCAACAGTAAAACTACCACCACCATTAACACAACTGTCACCACCAACAGTACCACTACCACCACCATTAACACAACTGTCACCACCAACAGTAAAACTACCACCACCATTAACACAACTGTCACCACCAACAGTACCACCATCAGTACCATTAACACAACTGTCACCACCAACAGTACCACTACCACCACCATTAACACAACTGTCACCACCAACAGTACAACTATCACCACCATTAACACAACTGTCACCACCAACAGTACCACCATCACCACCATTAACAGAACTGTCACCACCAACAGTACGACCATCACCACGATTAACACAAATGTCACCACCAACAGTACCACCATCACCACCATTAACAGAACTGTCACCACCAACAGTACCACTATCACCACCATTAACACAACTGTCACCACCAACAGTACCACTATCACCACCATTAACACAACTGTCACCACCAACAGTACCACTATCACCACCATTAACACAACTGTCACCACCAACAGTATCACTACCACCACCAACAGTATCACTACCACCACCATTAACACAACTGTCACCACCAACAGTACCACTATCACCACTACCATTTCAACACAACAACAACCAACTCCATTTACGCCCCATCACCCAACAACAAGTTCCTCATAATTATTCATGGCAGAGCGCTTCACCCGTAGAGATCATATGGAACATGGGGCGAATGAGAGGTAGTCAGTTTTTGAGGCACGGAAAGAAATGATAGCTCAGATTCCTCGGATCAAGAACATTTGATTATCATCAAGGCATCCTTCTTCACAAACCTCTCCTTTTATTTTTACCCCTGTGGCAAAAAGTGTACTTTAAAAACAAGAACGGAACAAGCAGAGTAATATTTAATTCTCACAACCTTTCGTTCTGGGTAGAACTTTAAATGGTACATGAATAAGACATGTGCAACACTGGGGGGTGCCTTTATTATGTTTCACATGTGTTTCTTTTGATAAGCTTTACACAGATCAAAAAATAAGTAAATATTTTCCCAATAAAAGCTTGTTGAGCAAAAGTATCTTTTTTTTTTACTATTGTTGGCGGTGCGCTCTTACGATTCCTATCCCTCACTTCCCCCAAAAAATCGTTAAGTTTAAAGATTAAAATTCTTACTTTGAAGTCGCTCCCTGAGATGTATCGTGTACCTGAGATCACCTATGAGGACTTCATAGGTGATCCCTGATCCCTGGAAGACACACACTCCTCTCTCTCTCTCTCTCTCTCTCTCTCTCTCTCTCTCTCTCTCTCTCTCTCTCTCTCTCTCTCTCTCTCACACACACACACGCGCGCGCGCACTCATGCACGTTAATTTAGAAACTTGGCCCTTACAATTGATTTTTAACTTTTGATTGTTGTAACCAAGTAGCTAAACCTATCACAATGTTCCATTTGTTCTCATATGGCTAACATTGTTAAATATCGAGGAATAAATATTTAATTATACTCACAAAGCTAACTCTATAATTTCTTTATTGACAATAATGCAAATATTTTTTACCTCTTTATTAAATTATCGATAAACTGAAGTTCCTTGTGCAGGCGAAACTTTCTTCTTACCAAGAAGTTCCTGAACAATTTTTTCATTCATGGCCAAGATCATGACCAGGACAACTAGCTAGAATCAAGGCCAGGGCAACTAACTAGGATCATGACCAGGAAAACTAACTAGAATAATCGTCAGAACAACTAGGATCATGGCCAGGACAATTAACTAGAATAATGGTCAGAACAACTAACTAGGATCATGACCAGGACAACTAACTAGGATCATGGCCAGCACAACTAACTAGAATTATTGCCATGACAAATAACTAGGATCATGGCCAGGACAGCTAACTAGAATAAGGGTTAGGACAACTAACTAGGATCATGGCCAGGACAACTAACTAGGATAATCGCCAGGACAACTAACTAGGATTATGTCCAAGACATCTAGAATAATGACCAGGAAAACTAACTAGAATAATGGTCAGGATAACTAACTAGGATCATGGCCAGGACAACTAACTAGGATAATCGCCAGGACAACTAACTAGGATTATGTCCAAGACATCTAGAATAATGGCCAGGACAACTAACTAGAATAATGGTCAGGATAACTAACTAGGATCATGGCCAGGACAACTAACTAGGATCATGGGCAAGATCATTGCCAGAAAGATGGCTAAGATCGGGTACAGGATCATGGTCAGTATCTAGGCCCGCTTCATGCCAGGATCCTGACCAGGATCTCGGCCAGCTGATTACTTACTTATGGGTTTCGTGGTTAAAAATTACTTTTACCATTACAAGAACAACAAGAATATCAACATCTAAAGCTACTACTACTACTTCTACCACTTCTACCACCACTACTACTACTACTACTACTACAAGAACAACAACCATTTATATTACTGATAATATTACTTCGACTATTTCTATGACAACTACTACAACTATTATTGATAATAATAATAATAATAATAAAAATCTCTTTCATTTCCTCTGCTATGTTAAATTTACAGCGTAACGTTATCAGGGAAAAAAATGCCTTCCCTCCAATAATTAATTACCAGATTAATAATTTACCCCCTGTGGGAGTATTTCAAGAATAACGATGCATCACCGGGGTGGGAAACACAATTTACCCTGTGTAGGAATACCTCAGAAAATATGAAGTTTGCGAGAATACCCTCTATGGGTAATTATTAAACGGTGAACCCTATCACAGACTCTAGACAACCTGGGTTAATGGTCTTCCTCTTGAAGAAACCTGTCGGCCATAATTTGAGATATTTTAGGTCTATAAATTAACAGAGGCGAAAATGGTATGACAAATTTCAAGGCTATAATATATTACTGCAAATTGGTTACTTTTGTACACAGGTGTAAACAAGTTTATACATTGTGTATATATACATTAATATATATATACATATATATATATATATCAATCATGTTGAGTTTATAAGGGAATGCTTATTTACACAATAAGTACTAGGGTTACGGAAAGGTTAAACATTAGATAACTTAATTTACCTAAGATGATAATGTCTTTACTCATTACTTGGCCTGATTGTAAAATGCACTTGTCGATAGTGTGTGTGTGTGTGTGTGTGTGTGTGTGTGTGTGTGTGTGTGTGTGTGTGTGTGCGTGTGTCTATCTGTCTGTCTGTGTGAGTGAGTTTATGAGTGACTCTTAAAATCGTGATATTTTAACCACACATGTAACATAAATATTTAATGAAGTATCGGCTGGTATCGGTCGCCTTACCACCGACACCGATACTTTGGCATGTCTTTAATATATAAATAAATATATATATATATATATATATATATATATATATATATATTAGGTAAAACTAGCGATTTTGGCTTAAATAGCAAGCAACACTATTAACGTTTAAAGATATTTTTTTTATGTTAATGCAAAAATTAATAATTTTGTATCAAAAGGACCTTAGAAAACTTACCTAACCTTATTATAAGAAGCGCAATTTAATTTAATCTAATCCAACTAAAGATATTTTAGATAAGTTTATAATAATTTAATAAACAAACACAATGAAACATATTTTTTCGTTAGGTTCAGAATGATTTTTTCGAAATTATTGCATAAACAATTTTTGCTAGCCTTGTTCGGCAAGAGCGTTGCTATTTAGGCTAAAATCACAAATTTTACCTATTCGGCACTACACACATACACGCCACACACACACACACACACACGCACGCATCTCCATTAGGCCTAGTGTCTAATAGACATGTGCCTAGGACAAAAGAGTAACTACCTAATACACACACACACACACACATATATAATATATATTCACACACTCGTGGCAGCTTCAATACGGAGATCTCAAAGCAACCATATACCACACTTGTAATGTTAACAGAGAACACCAACTGCAACCTTAGTACAGGATTTTGCAATACTGCAACCACCACAGAATTCAGAATGTAGCTCTTGACTCGACTATTGTTAAGTATATCATTATAATATATATATATATATATATATATATATTATATATATATATATATATATATATATATATATATATATATATATATTATATATATATATATATATATATATATATATATATATATATATATATATATATATATATGTGTGTGTGTGTGTGTGTGCGTGCGTGCTGTATATAAATATTTAAATATAAGAGTGTATATATGTACCACACAACATGATTTGATATATAATCTAATTTAAAGACAGTCTTTTAGTCTGTTTTGTGAAATGTCGTAAAATTGATTATCGTATTCGTTGTTCGCAGCTGATGTTTTTATTATGACAAAAGATTTTTGTGTAGTTACCTGAAAACAGATCAAATGTTTGGAACCTTATGAAAATTCTCTTTATACTCAAGTATTTTGCAAAGAATAAATATCAGTTAGCAATTATCTATATCAGTTAGCATATTATATATATATATATATATATATATATATATATATATATATATATATATATATATATATATATATATATATATATATGTAATCGAATCTTATATGTGGATGCTCTTACATGTTATAATGTTCAATAGTAACTAGATCGAAGCTCCACGAAATGACTTACCTTAGGCAGCCAGAGATAGATTCATTGCAGCTCTGGGAATACCACCCACGCCCACACCGCCCACAGCCAGGAAAGAGACGCCCACTCACCACCCACCGATCCAAACACGGCTCAAAATTTCCATCATGGCCACCTCAAAAAATGAAGTCCAAAAAAAACCGTGTAAAAAAAATACACAACGCTAATTTTTCTGTTTTGATTGCAACAAAAATGGAATATAAAAAAAAAAAGAGGTAGAATTTGAGTTTTTCAGCGAATACTTTTCAGTAAGTAGGAAAAAAAAAAGGATCTCTGATCACTATATCCACTCTGACGAGTCACGTCTGTAGATGAGGCCGGATAAGGGCTTAGAGTCGTCAGCTTAACGTGGATATGATTACGTTGCTAGGGGGGAGGGAGGGGATAGAGGTTAGAGCGAGCCAGGGACGTTGTGTCTACCTCACACGATAGCCAGAGTGAGACTGTAGTGGCAGGCGCGGGGAGACCTGAACCCCCCGCTCCTGCCAACCTCTGAGTGGCTGCTGCCGACGGCTGGGGAAGGCTGGAAGGGGAGGAAGAGGAAGGAAGAATAGGAGGAGGGGGTGAAGAGAAGGAGGAAAACATAGAATATAGAATAAAAGGGCACAATGTCATAACTAGAACACACTTATACATATAGAATAAAAGGGCACAATGCCATGACTAGAACAATACACTTATTATTATTATTAGTAGTATTGTTATTGTTATGATTGTTATTAAGAGAGAAAAGTTTATGACCACGTTTTGGCCCGACTTCGACCAAAATGTCGGACCGAAACGTCGTCATAAGCATCTCTATCTCCTATGCACGGATTATTTGTGTACATATAATAAAATTAGAAAGAATATGAAATACAGGTAGAGGATGCAATAGAGGAAAAAGAAGAGGGAAAGAATATGGAAGAGGGAGAAGGACGAAGAAGAAGACTAGAAAGAAAAGGAAGAACAGGATGCGCAAGAAGAAGAGGAGGTCAAGAAGGACAGAGAAAGAGATAGACCAACCCCAAAACAGCAAGGATGCAAGAGATAAAAGGAGATATACCAAGATGAATGAAACGAGAAATGGACGTAGGCTAAGCAGAAGAATAGCAGAGAGACAGACTGAGAAGAAAACGAGCAGCAAAAAACTGTGAGGATGAGTAACGTAAAAAACAGATCCCACAGACAAGAAAAATGGACGATAGCAGAGATAAACATAACATAATAAAAGATTATGAGAGAGAGAGAATAATTAATATGTACGGAGAAGTGCATGGGAAAGGCAAAATATTATTATTATTATTATTATTATTATTAATTAACTACTACTACTATTACTACTACTACTACTACTATTACTACAACTACTACTACTGCTGCATTAAACACGTAAAGCTCCTTGGAAAGGCAAACAGCTGAAATCCTTCCAAAGCAGAAATATTCTAAAGAGAACCAGAGACTAATTGTGACCATAATACAGAAGCATCCTTAATTGCTACCCCCCAGCTACATAAAACGAAAGTTTGCCAGATACATCATCTCACCAGCTTCTATGTGTTGTTTCTTGGCTGCCACGGGACTCGTCAATTAGGTGACCTCAGTCACCTATGTCTTTTAATCTCCGTTATTTATTCTGTGCTTTCTAATTCTCTTGTGTCATTTGGGGTGACCAATGACCCTGGAAAGAAACGCATCTAATAAAGATGTGTTCTAAGGAATAAATAGAATCACAATACCGTGGCTGGAACAATTTGCCAAAAATGTTCACCTAGGAGAGGACCCTCATGATGCTTCAGTCCGTCCTGGACCTATGTGAAGTCAAAGGTGTTGTGATTTAACAATGGTTTAAGATGGACAGAAATGTCATCATAAGGTTCCTTTCCAAAGTGCGTGTTTTTGGAGAAGATAGTTTAAGTATATGTACTTTCGTCTTTTCATACAGACTTAATTCCAGTCATGAAACGAACAAGGAATTAGAAAGAGGAGATAGAAATATATAAGTGGAGACAGAAATGAATGCAGCAAAATTTGGGGTAAAGGTTAGTGAGGATTGGTAGGGTGAGAGTGTATATGAGAGCGACTCGAGTGAATAATGGGGAAAGTTGAAGGAGAGGGAGAATGTGGAAATTAGTGTAACGTGAATTAGAGATCGAAAAATAATGCTGACAAAGAGGAGTAAGAGCAGGTGAGGTAAAGAGCAATTTGACGATGGAGAGATGGATAAAGAGTAAAGAAAAAAGGGGTAAATTGACGAAGAGAGAGCAGAATACAAATGACTCGAGTAAGACAAAGACTTAGAAAGACTCGATTATATAGTTTCTGTTGTCGGCCAGGAAAAGCCTGGTCGAACAGGCATCAACAGGAAGGCCCGGGCAGTGGCTCGGGCTGCCACAAGTAAATCATAGCGATACAGATTTATATCATGAGATCACATGACATCCCATGAAGAATGGCAGACAGGTGGTGTGGGTCTACGCATGTGCATTATATACCCTGGCCGACACCGTCATCCCATTTAGTGTTGGTCATTAGAGTGATGCTGGTGTGAATATGTCCAGTTATTCTTTGGTTATTTAAATGATCAACACCGAATCATAAAAAAAAAATCCAGGAACTAGAAAACAATTGCAGGTTACCCTTTTCTGGATATTCTGATTGAGAGAACCGAGAGTTCATTTAATGCGTCATTTTGAGGGAAAACCTACATTGAACCAAATTTTGTTCAGTTATACCAATTCAATTAAAACGTAATTTAATAACAACTCTAGCAACTAGAAATTGCCGGCTATACCATTTTTTCAGCGAATCATAATGTTTAGGACCTGTTTTGGAACTGCTTTCTCACGTAATGTTATTGATACTTATGTAAATAATTAAGCCCAGTATTGTTACTGGGGTGAGGTAAATGTGTATATTGATAGTTGTAGTAGTTATAACTTAATAAATAACCAAATTTGAGAATTATATTCACAGTGTTCCTCGACGACTAAGTTGGCAGTCGATATATAGTCTCTCACTTTCACTGAAGTTTTCTTGTCTACATGTCGTACAACCTTCAGCATGGAGCACATTTCTGAAGGAGGGGTGTTAATGTTGCAGTTTTATAACAGTAGTGTGAGCGCGCCCCTGGTAAAACAGTGATAGAGTGAATGATGAAAGTTTTTCTTCTTCGGGTCACCCTGCCTCGGTGGGAGACGGCCGACTTGTTGAAAAAAATATATATATATATATAATATATATATATATATATATATATATATATATATATATATATATATATATATATATATATATATATATATATATATATATGTAAGAGAATATGCGAAACTTGAGCAAATTCCTTTTCCTACTTTAAATACAAAATATTTTGATTATGGAAAATTGAGCTCACTTTGGTGCAAGTGAATTGTGGGCTCAAGTGAGATCGACTCTACGTAACAATAATTGATAACTGCTTTTCCTGCCATAGTGTGCTTTGGAAACATTTTTTTTTCTATTCATCGTCGATTTTCGAAGTTAATCTTCCTCCCAAAGAAGTATTAGTGGTCCCATTAGGGCCTTCTCTTTTCGGGGAAATAAAAAAAATCGCATTTGCATCCCGTTTTCTTACACAATGTCGGGGAAAAAATCATAATCGTGGATAGATAGCTGAGAAGAGCATTGTGATTTTTTTTTTTAGGGGGGGGGGAGGAGGAGGTGGATGCTGATAGGAAAAATGCCCTCTTCAAGGAAGTTGGGGGAGAGTTCCGTTTCCTTGAAGGAAGTAGGCACTGTCTTTAAGGAAGCGGGCACTGCCTTCAAGTAGGAAGTAGTGATTTTCTTCGCATCTTTTTCACCCTTTTATAGCACGGAACTAGTGCTAAAATTGTTAAATTGCGTACCATGTCAGTAAATACATGTACATTACATATATACATTGTACAATGTGTATTGCTAGTGAATTACCTTTATTAGAGTATGTAGTACAGTAGTGGTACGCAGGAGACACAAAAGTAATTGAATTAACCCCAATGGAAATAAGTTACTTTGACTTTTCTTGGGGTTATCCTATTTAATTTACACTGTGTATGATAATTGCAATATTGTGTACCTGTGCATAAATAAACTTATTTATTTGCTTACTTAACTATTTAACAATTCGTGGTGTTGCCCGAGGGTAAGTCACGTTTGGTAGTCAGGTGACCAGTGTTCAGCTTGTAGGCAAGTCACGGTCCGCCAGTCAGTTGGTCCCGATCTGCAGCTGGGTTTTACAGCTACCATACGGAAAACTCGAGGAAATGAAAACTGGATCGAAGTATAAAACAGATTTTTAAAAACACAATAGAGCGAAAAACTAATGTGAAAGACCTCGGGGTGATAATGTCAGAGAATCTCACTTTCAAAGATCACAACAATGTTTCTTCCACATCTGCTAGGAAAATGATAGGATGGATAATGAGAACCTTCAAAACTAGTGATGCCAAGCCAATGATGATTCTCTTCAAATTGCTTGCACTCTTTAAGCCGTAATATTACTGCACACTAACCACCCCTTTCAAGGTAGGCGAAATTGCAAACATGGAGAATATACAGAGAACTTTCACTGCACGTGTATAAGTACAATAAAGCACCTAAATTACTGGGAAAGGTTGAAGTCCCTTGACGTGTACTCCTTGGAACGCAGGCGAGAAAGATACATGATAATATACATTTGGAAAATCTTAGAGAGACTAGTCCAAAATCTGTTCACTGAAATCACTCCCTATGAAAGCAAAAGATTAGCAGGCGGTGCAACATCCACCAGTGAACAACAGGGGCGCCATGAGTACGCTAAGAGACAACACAAGAAGTGTCAGGGGGCCAATAATGTTCATCTGCCTCCCAGCATACATCAGGGGGATTACCAATAGACCCCTGACTGTCCTCAAAATGGAGCTGGACAGATACCTAAAGTCAGTAGTTGACCAGCCGGACAGAAGTATGTACGTCGGTTTGCGTGTGGCCAGCAGTAACAGCAGGGTTGATTAGGCCCTGATCTTCCACGAGGCCTAGTCATGGACCGGGTTGTTGACCCCCGGAACACTCTCCATGTACACTCCAGGTAACACTTCTATCATCGCAGAGACGAACAAAAGTCCGCCTTAAGGTATCACAGCTTTTCTCCAGTTTCTTTAATATGATATCGCAGAGACAGTCTCAAGATATCACATACTGAGGACATGATGTCCTAAGCCTCAGATAGCAGGGCATCAGACTCTGCTTCTGTTATTCTAACAGCTAAAATTGACTTACATGAGTGCACACGTACTCAGATTTGTACATTACTACCTGCAAGATTTTATTACAGGAAAGTTTTCTGTCTCTTTTCATTGCATTAGTTCTAAAGCAGTAGTGCTCTTGTATTAGCTCTAATACATGAGTGCCATGACACTAGCTATAAAGTACTAGAACTGATGCACTAGTATTATTGTGCTTGTTCTAATACACTAGTATTATTGTATTAGATCTAATACACTAGAGTTGTTGCACTTGCTTTAATACATTAGTGTTTTTTTGCACTAGTTCTAATACGCTAGCTAGTATTATTGTACTAATTCTAATACACTGTAATATAAAAATATTACTAAGTGGTTGTAAAAGGCACTTGTCGATAGTGTATGTGTGTGTGTGTGTGTGTGTCTGGAGGGGAAGAGAGTCTTCATCTGTCACTGGAATTTCAGAAGGGGAGGGGATGGGGGGTTGGGAGAAGTTTGGTTCTGTCAATTCGACTGTCAGTCGCCTTACTCTTAATTTTTTTTTCCAGAATATATTGAGCGTCACTCCAAGTCACCGGACGTTTTCTCTCAAAGTTTTCACAGATCCGAAACTTAAGTTTGAAAGACTTGCTGGAAAACTTAGTGTGTGCGTACCAGGATAGTTCTCACACGGGTGAGACCTATCCCTGTACTCACCTAATTGTGGTTGCAGGGGTCGAGACTCAGCTCCTGGCCCCGCCTCTTCGCTGTGTGTGTGTGTGTGTGTGTGTCTGTGTATGTTTGAATTTGCATGCATGCCTGCATGCTTGCCTGCCTGACAATCTGCCAGTATCTCGATATTGTTTAGGCCATTGACGTTCCAAGTTATTGCCTCCTAAACAGCCTGGTTAATTTGGCTAAAGAGGCGCGTTTGAGCCGAGGAATCAGGACCAACACTCAGGTATCCGGACCAATATTCGCTTCCCAGAGCCACTGCTACTGTCTCTGGTCTCAGTTCCAATCATGAGATCCCTGTATCTCTCACGCACCCGCTGAGGGAGAACTATATTGATTTATCCCTTCTAAATAACCATTTAAATGGCGACCAATGTTCCATATAAATGTCGTGTCGTCAATTAGCAAGAACTCGTTCAAAATTAAGTCATTTCTAAAATTTTCTCATATGTTTAAATATAATATTTTTTAATTTATGTTAATGTAAAAATTAATAATTTTGTACCAATTTTTGTACCTTAGAAAACTTAATTAACCTTTCTATAAAAAGAGCAATTTAATTTAGCCTAATCCAACTAAATATATTTTAGATAAGTTTACAATAATTTAATAATAAACAAACACAATGAAATCTATTTTTTCCGTTAGGATCAGAACGATTTTTTCGAAATTAGTGCATACATAAATTTTTGCTTGCCTTATTCGGCAAGAAGAGCGTTGCTATTTAAGCCAAAATCGCAAGTTTTACCTATTCGGCACGATATATACATTACCTTAAGATGCTCGAATTATGAAAAGGATTGTTATATTAATTCTAGCGAGAATTCCAAGAGATGAGGAACGAGAGACAAAATAGAACGGGGAGTAACCGGGACAATGCGATCAATAGATTCCCCAGTTGTTTCACGCTAGAGCCAGTAATCGTGGTAGTTAAGTTCAAAGGGAAGGTCGACTTCATTACAGCAGTGTCAAGGTCGCCAGACGGTGCCAGCCTCCCTCCGTCACCACCTTTCTTTAGGGCCGCCAGACGGTGCCAACCTCCCTCCGTCACCACCTTTCTTCATGGCCTCCAGATGGTGCCACCCTCCCTCCGTCACTACCTTTCTTCATGGCCGCCAGCCGGTGCCAACCTCCTTCCGTCACGACTTGTCGTTATGGTCGCCTTCAGATCGCGCCAACCTTGCTCGCTCGCTAAGAGAAACAGATTAAAACGGAAAATATCGCTCTCAGTCTACATGAAACAAGTAAACAATTAAAAGAAATCCGCCTTGAAAATTGAGGCACTTAAAGGTGAGAAAGTTGTAGGAAGGAGGTTTTGGAGGAGAGACGTGTTGGAAGAGAGATGTGTTGGAGGAGAGACGTGTTGGAAGAGAGATGTGTTGGAGGAGAGACGTGTGGCTATACTGAGCGAAATAAATACTAAAATTACATAAAATTGTGTTTAAAAAACCCCAAAAATGTTTATAAAATAGGATATGGACGGACTTCGAAGCAAAATATTCTCAAGGCGCCACAACTTTTGAGGCTGTCCTGCCTGGCGTCTCTCTGAAGCTCCTCGTTAACGGACTTGTGACATTCTAACTGCTATCTTACATCAAATATTTATGATATAATTGATAAAAATGTTATGAACGCTGATCGACGATAGGCAAGAAATCACTTGTAGGGACATGTTAAACACGGGTAGAAAGATATCTGTATATTTCGGTTAAAGTCAGACACACACTTTTCAGCAGATCCGATTCCGAGGAAATTTACTCGACAGCAAATTAGCGAAAAAAAAAGTACAAGACCTTGAGAACACAGCGTTACCTAACATCCCGATGCAGACCTCACACAGCGTTACCTAACATCCCGATCCAGACCTCACACAGCGTTACCTAACATCCCGATGCAGACCTCATACAGCGTTACCTAACATCCCGATGCAGACCTCATACAGCGTTACCTAACATCCCGATGCAGACCTCATACAGCGTTACCTAACATCCAGATCCAGACCTCACACAGCGTTACCTAACATCCCGATGCAGACCTCATACAGCGTTACCTAACATCCCGATGCAGACCTCACACAGCGTTACCTAACATCCCGATGCAGACCTCATACAGCGTTACCTAACATCCCGATGCAGACCTCACACAGCGTTACCTAACATCCCGATGCAGACCTCATACAGCGTTACCTAACATCCCGATGCAGACTTCATACAGCGTTACCTAACATCCAGATCCAGACCTCATACAGCGTTACCTAACATCCAGATCCAGACCTCATACAGCGTTACCTAACATCCAGATCCAGACCTCACACAGTGTTACCTAACATCCAGATCCAGACCTCACACAGTGTTACCTAACAACCTGATCCAGACCTCACACAGTGTTACCTAACATCCTGATCCAGACCTCACACAGTGTTACCTAACATCCTGATCCAGACCTCACACAGTGTTACCTAACATCCAGATCCAGACCTCACACAGTGTTACCTAACATCCAGATCCAGACCTCACATAGTGTTACCTAACAACCTGATCCAGACCTCACACAGTGTTACCTAACATCCTGATCCAGACCTCACACAGTGTTACCTAACATCCAGATCCAGACCTCACACAGTGTTACCTAACATCCAGATCCAGACCTCACACAGTGTTACCTAACATCCAGATCCAGACCTCACACAGTGTTACCTAACATCCTGATCCAGACCTCACACAGTGCTACCTAACATCCTGATCCAGACCTCACACAGTGTTACCTAACATCCAGATCCAGACCTCACACAGTGTTACCTAACATCCAGATCCAGACCTCACACAGTGTTACCTAACATCCTGATCCAGACCTCACACAGTGTTACCTAACAACCTGATCCAGACCTCACACAGTGTTACCTAACATCCAGATCCAGACCTCACACAGTGTTACCTAACATCCAGATCCAGACATCACACAGTGTTACCTAACATCCAGATCCAGACCTCACACAGTGTTACCTAACATCCTGATCCAGACCTCACACAGCGTTACCTAACATCCAGATCCAGACATCACACAGTGTTACCTAACATCCAGATCCAGACATCACACAGCGCTACCTAACATCCTGATCCAGACCTCACACAGCGCTACCTAACATCCAGATCCAGACAACGCATGGCATTACTTGAGCTCCTGATCTGAACCTAACCAGACTGTAGAAGAACGAGAAATGCTCACTAGAAATAAAAACAATGTCACCGAGGGTCTCTAAGACTTACTCGAAACATTAAAAGAGGAGGAGGCAGAGGAGGAGGCAGAGGAGGAGGCAGAGGAGGAGGCAGAGGAGGAGGCAGAGGAGGAGGCAGAGGAGGAGGCAGAGGAGGAGGCAGAGGAGGAGGCAGAGTGTGCCTTAATGAATATTGAAGCACTCTGAAATTTCACACTCCCGAGGATATATACAAATCTGTTAGGAAGAATACCGTAAGGTGAACTGCAGTGTGGAAGTCCTTGACGCTGAGTCCCGAGTGTCAATGACAGATCTCTGACAGAATGTTGCATCACATACCGTGAAACTATATATATATATATATATATTTATAAGATAATGTGTCTATTTATTATTATACCCCTGACAAAAACCCTTTATTATTATATTACAATATTACAATATTAGTTACGAGAGCTATGGCAAATCCGATTACTCGGCCTGTTATTCTAAGGGAATCTGCTCTCATAACCAATAATGCAATACCGTAATAAAATAATAAAGGGTTTTTGTCAGGGGTATAATAATAAATAGACACATTATCTTATAAATATATATATATTTCTTTTTACTCGTAAAATGTTATATAAAGAATAGTACTCTCTGTACATAAAAATATAAAAAGCATGATCTTTGTACATAAGCATAATATTTGTACTATGGTAACAATGTCACATTGTTAATTAAACGACTAGGCTGTCGTAAGTGTCACACGACACCACAAACTCAGAGACACTAAACATATCACAAACAGTGACACTAAACATATCACAAACAGTGACACTAAACATATCACAAACAGTGACACTAAACATATCACAAACAGTGACACTAAACATATCACAAACAGTGACACTAAACATATCACAAACAGTGACACTAAACATATCACAAACAGTGACACTAAACATATCACAAACAGTGACACTAAACATCACAAACAGTGACACTAAACATATCACAAACAGTGACACTAAACATCACAAACAGTGACACTAAACATATCACAAACAGTGACACTAAACATATCACAAACAGTGACACTAAACATATCACAAACAGTGACACTAAACATATCACAAACAGTGACACTAAACATATCACAAACAGTGACACTAAACATATCACAAACAGTGACACTAAACATATCACAAACAGTGACACTAAACATCACAAACAGGGACACTAAACATATCACAAACAGTGACACTAAACATATCACAAACAGTGACACTAAATATATCACAAACAGTGACACTAAACATCACAAACAGGGACACTAAACATATCACAAACTCAGTGTCACCTCGATTTCACAAGACATTACCATACTCGGTGTCTGTCACATGATAACAACGCCCCAATGTCTCACACTTTATGTAACCCTGTGTCAAGGACACCCTTCTGCTGTAACACACAATCGCTTCTGTGTCAACGACACCCTTGTCTGTGTCCTACGACACTCACTCGCTACTGTGTCATCACAGACACCCTGTTCTCTGTGTTCTCATAACACTCAATCGCTTCTGTGTCATCACCGACACCCTTGTCTATGGTCCACGACACGCCCTCGCAACTGTGTCATCACCGACACCCTTGTCTCCATGTTACAGCGTCCGTCGTGCACCTTTCCGCTGGTTGACACTCCATGCCAGACAAGCGGCATGTCTCACGTGACATGTCTCACGTGACATGTCACACAAGCCATAGTCACTGCATGGGTCTTCGTGCGGCCACCAAAGCCAGCAAGCTGAGTTCAGTATGGCAGCTGGGGTACAGCAAGGCAATCTCCACAGCTCAGTGACGTAAACCATACTGCAGGAAACTGAGTAGTAAAGCAGACTGGGATACCAGTCAGTACTCAGTGAAGATGTTACTCAGTGCAGTCGTGGATCATACTACCTTTATGCCAGGTTCCACCCCCTGACATAAACTATGGTGACGTCACACCGGGCGCTGCAGCCGTGCAGCACCCAAATGGTCCGTCAACCATTTGACCCAATTATCTTGTTCAGGGATCGCAACACTTTTAAAAGAAGTTGTTTACATTTTAATATGTATACTTCACCTGAGGATTAATTAATTGATGGCACTTGCATGAAGCTACGTTGAAGGGCCCCGCCAGCCGAGCTTCATATACGACCTATATTTAATTTATATGCAATTGTCTTTGAATAAAGAGATCAGTAAATATGTATACAAACACAACGAGCTGTTAACAGATCGACAAACAGATGAAATGCGTGTATTCGAGTTATCAAATATCATTGAAAAAGGGGGTTCACAAACACAAGCACACACACACACACACACACACACACACACACACACACACACACACACACACACACACACACACACACCCTGTGTGTGTGTTTTGTTATCTATTTGTTGTTGTAGAATAGAGCTTAGAACTACGGTGGTGCACATCAATTAATTAATTTATTGTTTGAGTTTTTGCAATTTCTAGTAATTCCAATACACTTTTTCTCTGATCTTTTTCCATCCATAACTCTTTCTATCGGCAATTTAATATTTTTTTTTTTTTTTAAAGATCGTCAAGACACTGTTTCTTTGGCACATTTATCATTTTTTCTTTTCCTGTTAATTAAAAAATATCCTCCTTGCCTATTTTCTCACTTTGTAATATGATTATAAATATTTATCATACAACATAATCTTTCTCAACTCTTCAGTTGGGTTTATTGGATGGTTTTAAAAGCCTTTGCAGTGCTGTATTACCCTTGTATTTTTAGCGCTTGGTTTATAATAATTTAAAAACCTTTTATTCGTGACAAACGTTCTTAAGTGTCGACACCAGTCATAATTAATATGCTGGAACTGTGTCGACTCATGTTATAAAATACTCAGCATAATAATAATACTCAGCATAATAATATTAATAATAATAATAATAATAATAATAATAATAATAATAATAATACATTCTACGAGACTGTCGTCCATCAACGTGCTCAACTGATCTCAGTTAGGATGATTATTGGGCATAATTTGCAACCATGTTCATTCAGTTATGGTTGAAGCGCCTTCGGCTCACAACCGAAGGACTCAGAATCAATCCTAACGAGGGTGGAGGTGCTGGGCATGTTTCTTCATGCATTTTGTCCCTGCTTACCCAGCACTAAATAGGTACCTGGGTAATAACTGGCTGTTGTGGGTGGCATCCTGGGGGAGGAAGGTTGAGGAAGAGGCTGCGCATGGATATTAGCTAGGCTGGAATAACAACTCTTACTCTTAGCTAGAGGAACAACTCTTAGTCTGAGGTTGAAGAACACCTCTCAGTTTGAGGTTGAAGAACAGCTCTTAATCTCAGGTTGAAGAACAGCTCTTATTCTGTGGTTGAAGAATAGCTCTTAGTTTTAGGTTGAAGAACGGCTCTTATTCTGTGGTTGAAGAACAGCTCTCAGTCTGAGGTTGAAGAACAGCTCTCAGTCTGAGGTTGAAGAACAGCTCTCAGTCTGAGGTTGAAGAACAGCTTTTATTCTGTGGTTGAAGAACAGCTCTCAGTCTGAGGTTGAAGAACAGCTCTTAGTCTGAGGTTGAAGAACAGCTCTCAGTCTGAGGTTGAAGAACAGCTCTCAGTCTGAGGTTGAATAATAGCTCTTACTCTGTAAATTTAACTGTGTAAAATATTCTTTTCAAGGAGCCTTGCATTGAATAATGAGGAAATGCGAACAGAAATTGTCATCAATCGCATTAATGCGCAACTCATTGCAACTTTGCAGTTTCCAAATTAATCACGTGAATATCAATAATAAAAGTTTTATTAATGTTAATGCTGTCTTGTCATGTATTTCATTCTCGGGGTTGTTGACCTTCTCTCTCATAAATAAATCAACGTAATTCCTATACTAGGTTCGGCAGGTCTGAACCAAAGCTGTTAATCATATAGAATTTTTTTTATTTTCCACTAAACTTTTCCACTGTTTTATCCACTACTATTGTTACGGTCTTCTCTTTCTCCTTTCGTTAATCCTGACAATACATTTGCACAATAATTCGTGATCACCGATGTTTACTGGTCTAAGTTGCAAGCTGGCAAAAAATGTTGAGTCAGAGTTCCACCTTTGTCACTTAATGTAATATTTTTTATTCTCTAGTTCCCTGCCTCGTACTTCCTCGTACCTATCCTCAAACTGTGTATAGAATCTGTCCCTGTCATTTCCTAACCACCCTAAAGCTGAAAAAGTATTTCCTAACGTGTCTGTGGCTCACCTACGTCTCTTTTTTTTAATTTATGCAGGTCTTCCTCGACCCTTTACTTTCAAATAGTATGTCAGTGTCTGTTTTGTCATGTCTAATAAGTATCTTGTACATTGTTATCATGTCTCTTAGAATCATTCAAACATTTAAAATGGTTATATTCATCTCTCTCTGTCTTTCCTTGCAGTTCAGCTCACTCAATTCTGGCGCTACTCTCTCTTGAACTTTCTAGTTTCTTAGCAAGTTTGGTGAAGAGAGGGTTCTAGGCTGGTACTCCATACTTTATGATTTTTCTTATATATGTCATGCAATAAGTCCTGAGAGATTCTTTTTATAAGTTTCTCGAATGTCTGTTTCATTTTTGATAGGCGGGCGTACGCCGCCGTCGCAATTTTTGTTGAAGTGACAGTCTAGCGATATACTTGGTAATATGCTCACTCCTGGATCCTTGTTCGGAGTTTGCAGCCTTTGTGTCCTCCAATTCTATGCTCCATCTCTCATCTTCTTCCCCTACTTTCTCACCTTTTGCACTTGCCTTGATCACATACATGTAACTGCACAAGGGTCACCAAGGCGTCATTTCACCTGCACACCACTTAAATTGGGCAGTAAATTCTCAGTGTATATTTACTTCGTGTTGACTGGCCCTTGAGTGGCTCGTCGCCTTCGAAATGAGGACAGTTCAGATTAGTACTCATTAATATCCCACAAGCGTCAGAATTTGTTTGTTTTTGGCACGCTTTGGAAGGAGAGCCTGGAAGCGAGAACGTGAATTTCTTTTTGACTGAAGAAGACTATTTTTCAGTCTCTGGCCTGAGTTTTGGTAGTAAATAACATGACCGTAAGTAAGTAGTGCTGCAATGACCCAAGCGGAGTCATGGGGATAAAGCCTAAAAACACAACTACAGTGGACACCCGCCTAACGAGCACCCCGAAGTGCATGTGGAAGTGTATTTTTGGGGGTCTGAAATAGACTAACCTACGTGACATTATTTCGTAAGGAAGTAAATTCGTTCGGTAATGGCACTTGAGCAGGCTTCTGGACCGAATTTTGCTCGTTAGGCGTGGGTCCACTGTAATTTGTATGTTATCTGAGTTTAATCTTTTGTTTGTAATTTCTATTGTGCTATTGACTAGTCACTGGGTGTGTGAGGTGCACTTTCACAGAAACAGAGAGAGAGAGAGAGAGAGAGCATTACATAAGGACACTGACAACAAAGCAAGCCTCTGTTAAAACAACATTTCGTTCTAGGAGAGATCTTCCAAGTCATTGATAAAGATCTCTTCGAGCGAAACGTTGTGGCTCTGCTCTAAATGTCTTTGCGTTACCCATATTTATCGTCACTCACTCTACCTTCCAA
>WNWK01001070.1:145000-205000 GCA_009830355.1 Cherax destructor | reverse complement strand
TTTTATACTCCGATGAGATTTTAATTTCTTCACGTTTTCCATATCGGAGTAATTGAAATTTCTCATCATTGAACTTCATATTGTTTTCTGCAGCCCATTTAAAGCTTTGGTTTATGTCTGCTTGAAGTCTTGCAGTGTCTTCAATGGTGTACACTGTCATGCAGATTCGGGTGTCATCTGGAAAGGAAGACACGGCACTGTGGCTGATATCCCTGTCTATGTCCGATATGAGGATGAGGAACAGGATGGGAGCGAGTACTGTGCCTTGTGGAACAGAGCTTTTCACAGTAGCCGCCTCAGACTTTACTCTGTTGACTACTACTCTTTGTGTTCTACTTGTTAGGAAATTATAGATCCATCTACCAACTTTTCCTATTATTCCTTTATCACGCATTTTGTGTGCTATCACACCATGGTCACACTTATCAAAGGCTTTTGCAAAGTCTGTGTATATAACATCTGCATTCTGTTTGTCTTCTAGAGCATCCAGGACCTTGTCGTAGTGGTCCAGTAGTGGGGACAGACAGGAGCGACCTGCTCTAAACCCATGCTGCCCTGGGTTGTGTAATTGATGGTTATGTAGATAAGTGGCGATCTTGCTTCTTAGAACCCTTTCAAAGATTTTTATGATATGGGACGTTAGCGCTATTGGTCTGTAGTTCTTTGCTATTATTATTATTATTAATATTATAATTATTATAAATATTATTATTATTATTATTATATTATTATTAATATTATTAATATAATTACTTTTATTATTACAAATATTATTATTATTACTTTAATTGTATTAGAAAGAAAAGGTTAAATGAAACGGAGCTGGGGAGAGAGGTTGGAAAAGGGTGTAGTGCCCGAGGATAGAGACGGGTAAATTCCAGCAGATGAGGAAGAGAGAAAGGTCAATGACTTTGACTCTAACACAAAAGAAAACAAGATTTTATGATCCCGGTAATTCAAGGCTGAGCGTGAAGGTCACAAAAGCCAGGCACCAGCAAGTGTCAGTCAGAAGAGTCAGGCACCAGCAAGTGTTACGGTCAAAAAAAAATCTCATAAGACGAGAGAAAAGTGCAACTAAATTTATAACCTGAGAGCAATGAAGAGGAAGTTCTCTCTCTTCCTCTGCATATATAATATATATATATATATATATATATATATATATATATATATATATATATATATATATATATATATATATATATATATATATATATATATTTTTTTTTTTTTTTTTTTTCAACAAGTCGGCCGTCTCCCACTCGAGGCAGGGTGACCCAAAAAGAAAGAAAATCCCCAAAAAGAACAAATTTTCATCATCATTCAACACTTTCACCACACTCATACATAATCACTGTCTTTGCAGAGGAGCTCAGATACTACAGCTGAGAAAAGTCCCTCCCAGCTGTCACTATCCCAGACCCTCCTTTAAAGTGCAGGCATTGTACTTCCCATTTCCAGGACTCAAGTCCAACTAAATCAATTAACTGGTTTCCTGAATCCCTTCACACAATGTTACCCTGCTCACACTCCAACAGATCGTCATGTCCCAAAAACCATTCGTCTCCATTCACTCCTATCTAACACGCTCACACATGCTTGCTGGAAGTCCAAGCCCTCGCCCACAAAACCTCCTTTACCCCTTCCCTCCAACCTTTCTAGGACGACCCCTACCCCGCCTTCCTTCCCTACAGATTTATACGCTCTCCAAGTCATTCTACTTTGATCCATTCTCTCTAAATGACCAAACCACCTCAACAACCCCTCTTCAGCCCTCTGACAAATACTTTTAGTAACTCCACACCTTCTCCTAATTTCCACATTCCGAATTTTCTGCATAATATTTACACCACACATTGCCCTTAGACAGGACATCTCCACTGCCTCCAGCCTCCTCCTCGCTGCAGCATTTGCAACCCATGCTTCACACCCATATAAGAGTGTTGGTACCACTATACTTTCGTACATTCCTTCTTTGCCTCCATGGATAACGTTTTTGTCTCCACAGATACCTCAATGCACCACTCACCTTTTTTCCTTCATCAATTCTATGGTTAACCTCATCCTTCATAAACCCATCTGCTGACACATCAACTCCCAAATATCTGAAAACATTTACTTCTTCCATAATCCCTCTCTCCAATGTGATATCCAATTTTTCTTTATTTAAATCGTTTGATACCCTCATCACCTTACTCTTATCTATGTTCACTTTTAACTTTCTACCTTTACACACTCTCCCAAACTCGTCCACTAACCTTTGCAACTTTTCTTTAGAATCTCCCATAAGCACAGTATCATCAGCAAAAAGTAACTGTGTCAACTCCCATTTTGCATTTAATTCTCCATAATTTAATCCCACCCTCTCCCCAACACCCTAGCATTTACTTCTTTTACAACCCCATCTATAAATATATTAAACAACCATGGTGACATTACACAACCCTGTCTAAGACCTACTTTTACCGGGAAGTAATCTCCTCTCTCCTACACACCCTAACCTGAGCCTCACTATCCTCATAAAAACTCTTTACAGCCTTCAGTAACTTACTACCTATTCCATACACTTGCAATATTTGCCACATTGCTCCCCTATCCACTCTATCATATGCCTTTTCTAAATCCATAAATGCAATAAAAACTTCTCTACCTTTATCTAAATACTGTTCACATATATGCTTCACTGTAAACACTTGATCTACACATCCCCTACCCACTCTAAAGCCTCCTTGCTCATCTGCAATCCTACTCTCTGTCTTACCTCTAATTCTTTCAATAATAACCCTGCCATACACTTTACCTGGTATACTCAGTAAACTTATTCCCCTATAATTTTTACACTCTCTTTTATCCCCCTTCCCTTTATATAAAGGAACTATACATGTTCGCTGCCAATCCCATCATCATTCACTCCATCACTGTCTTGCCAGAAGGGTGCTTTACACTACAGTTATAAAACTGCAACATTAACACCCTCCTTCAGAGTGCCGGCACTGTACTTCCCATCTCCAGAACTCAAGTCCGGCCTGCCGGTTTCCTGAATCCCTTCATAAATGTTACTTTGCTCACACTCCAACAGCACGTCAAGTATTAAAACCATATGCCTCCATTCACTCCTATCAAATACGCTCACACATGCTTGCTGGAAGTCCAAGCCCTCGCACAAAAACTTCCTTTACCCCTCCCTCCAACCTTTCCTAGGCCGACCCCTACCCCGCCTTCCCTTAACTACAGATTTATACACTCTCGAAGTCACTCTGTCTCGTTCCATTCTCTCTACATGTCCAAACCAGCTATAATCGACTCTAATAATTTGCCTACAATTGAAGTTAGACTTATTGGGCGGTAATTTGATGGTAACGACTTGTCCCCTGCTTTAAAAATAGGAATTACATTAGCCATCTTCCACGTATCAGACACTACACCTGTTTGAAGAGATAGGTTAAAAATGTTAGTTAAGGGTTCACAGAGTTCAATTTTGCATTCCTTAAGAACCCTTGAAAAAAGCTCATCAGGACCTGGCGATTTATTTTGCTTCAAACGGTCTATCTGTTTGATAACCATTTCACTAGTGACAGTGATACTACATAATTTATCTTCTTCAGGTCCACTAAAATACCTAGTTCTTGGGATATTATTAGTATCTTCCTGAGTGAAAACCGAAAGAAAATAATTATTAAAGATAGAGCACATTTCATTCTCTTTGTCAGTAAGATACCCATCATTATTTTTAAGAGGACCTATCTTATCTCTAACTTTTGTTCTATAAACCTGGAAAACTTTTGGGTTAGTTTTTGAATCCTAGCAACTTTAATTTCATAGTCCCGTTTAGCTTTTCTTATACCCTTTTTAACGTCCCTCTTAATGTCAGTATAATGATTTATAAGATGTCCCTCACCTCTTTTATGCGCCTATAAATTCCTTTCTTCTGCCCTAAAAGATATTTGAGCCTATTATTCATCCATTTTGGGTCATTTCTACTTGATCTAATTTCTTTATACGGGATAAATGTTCTTTGGGCAGCCTGTATAGTGTTAAGAAAACTGTCATATTGATACCTCTCTTCGTCACCCCAGTCCACAGTTGATAAGTGTTCTCTAAGTCCATTATAATCTGCTAAGCGAAAATCTGGGACCGTTACTGAATTATCCCTACTATCATACATCCATTCAATGCTAAATTTAATTGACTTATGGTCGCTTGAACCGAGTTCCTCTGTAATTTCTAAATTATTAACAAGGGTTTCCTTGCTTGCCAGAACTAAGTCAAGTAGGTTATTTCCCCTTGTAGGTTCTGTCACAAACTGCTTCAAAAAACAATCCTGAACTACTTCTAAAAAGTCGTTAGATTCTAAATTCCCTGTCGAGAAATTCCAATCAATCTGACTAAAGTTAAAGTCCCCTAGAATTACTACGTTATCGTGCCTTGTGGCCTTAACAATTTCCTCCCAAAGTAATCTCCCTTGTTCCCTATCTAAGTTTGGAGGACGGTAAATCACGCCTAAAATCAATTTTTCGCACCCCTCTGAAAATTGTATCCAGACAGACTCTGTATGTGTTATTTCAGACTTTATACCCGTTTTTATGCAACAATTTAAATGATCACGGACATAGAGTGCCACCCCACCCCCCTTCCCGATACTTCTGTCTACTTGGAACAATTTAAAACCCTGAATGTGAAATTCGGCAGGCATGTCCCGATTTTTCATATTAAACCATGTTTCAGTTATTGCAAAAACATCAATATTACCTGTACTTGCAACTAATCTCAACTCGTCCATCTTATTCCTAGCACTACGACTATTGGTGTAATATACACTTAAAGACCCTCCTTTCTCTTTACCCTTCCTGCTCATTTCTGTTTTTCCACTATACCTATTACTGTCCTTGTCACCTAGTGCCACTGGCTTTCCAATATCCACCTTATTCTGCCTATTACTAGTTCCCCTAGAATTTATAACATTACTACACTGGGACTTCACTGTTTTCCCCCCATAACCCCATAACCCATTCAGAATGATTTTGGCAAATTATTGACAAATTTTCACTTGTCTTATTGGCAATACGTCTATTTAGCCAAATCAAGTTTTTCACGATTATGTCTATACTGATGGGCATCGGCACTGGAGACGTTGCTATTGTATAGCGACATGATGAGAAATCGAAGTTTTACCTAATCGGCATGATATATATATATATATATATATATATATATATATATATATATATATATATATATATATATATATATATTATATATTTTATTTTATTACACATCGGCCGATTCCACCAAGGCAGGGTGGCCCGAAAAGAAAACTTTCATCATCATTCACTCCATCACTGTCTTGCCAGAAGGGTGCTTTACACTACAGTTATAAAACTGCAACATTAACACCCCTCCTTCAGAGTGCCGGCACTGTACTTCCCATCTCCAGAACTCAAGTCCGGCCTGCCGGTTTCCTGAATCCTTCATAAATGTTACTTTGCTCACACTCCAACAGACGTCAAGTATTAAAAACCATATGCCTCCATTCACTCCTATCAAATACGCTCACACATGCTTGCTGGAAGTCCAAGCCCTCGCACACAAAACTTCCTTTACCCCTCCCTCCAACCTTTCCTAGGCCGACCCCTACCCCGCCTTCCCTCCACTACAGATTTATACACTCTCGAAGTCACTCTGTCTCGTTCCATTCTCTCTACATGTCCAAACCACCTCAACAACCCCTCCTCAGCTTCTGGACAATCGTTTTGGTAATCCGCACCTCCCCCTAATTTCCAAACTCCGAATTCTCTGCATTATATTCACACCACACATTGACCTCAGACATGACATCTCCACTGCCTCCAGCCTTCTCCTCGTTGCAACATTCATCACCCATGCTTCACACCCATATAAGAGCGTTGGTATAACTATACTCTCATACATTCCCCTCTTTACTTCCATGGACAAGGTTCTTTGTCTCCACAGACTCCGAAGTGCTCCACTCACCCTTTTCCCTCATCAATTCTATGATTCACCTCATCTTTCATAGACCCATCCGCCGACATGTCCACTCCCAAATATCTGAATACATTCACCTCCTCCATACTCTCTCCTCCAATCTGATATCCAATCTTTCGTCACCTATTCTTTTTGTTATCCTCATCACCTTACTCTTTCCTATATTCACTTTCAATTTTCTTCTTTACACACCCTACCAAATTCATCCATAAACCTCTGCAGCTTCTCTTCAGAATCTCCCAAAGCACAGTGTCATCAGCAAAAGCAACTGTGACAACTCCCACTTTGTATTTGCTTCTTTATCTTTTAGCCCAACACCTTTTGCCAAGACCCTCGCATTCACTTCTCTTACAACCCCATCTATAAATATATTGAACAACCACGGTGACATCACACATCCTTGTCTAAGGCCCACTTTTACTGGGAAATAGTCCCCTTCCCTTCTACACACTCTAACCTGAGCCTCACTATCCTCATAAAAACTCTTCACTGCTTTCAGTAACCTTCCTCCTATTCCATACACCTGCAACATCTGCCACATTGCCCCCTATCTACCCTATCATACGCCTTTTCCAAATCCATAAATGCCACAAAAACATCTTTACCCTTATCCAAATACTGTTCACCTATATGTTTCACTGTAAACATTTGGTCTACACACCCCTACCTTTCCTAAAGCCCCTTATTCATCTGCTATCTGTTTTACTCTTAATTCTTTCAATAATAACTCTACCATACACTTTACCAGGTACACTCAACAGACTTATTCCCTATAATTTTTGCACTCTCTTTTGTCCCCTTTGCCTTTATACAAAGGAACAATACACGCTCTCTGCCAATCCTAGGTACCTTACCCTCTTCCATACATTTATTAAATAATAGCACCAACCACTCTAAAATTATATCCCCACCTGCTTTTAACATTTCTATCTTTATCCCATCAATCCCAGCTGCCTTACCCCTTTCATTCTACCCACTGCCTCACGAACTTCCCCTACACCCACAACTGGCTCTTCCACACTCCTACAAGATGTTATTCCTCCTTGCCCTACACACGAAATCACAGCTTCCTGTCTTCATCAACATTTAACAAATCCTCAAAATATTCTCTCCATCTTCCCGATACCTCTAACTCTCCATTTAATAACTCTCCTCTCCTATTTTTAACTGTCAAATCCATTTGTTCTCTAGGCTTCCTCAACTTATTAATCTCATTCCAAAACTTTTTCTTATTTTCAACAAAATTTGCTGATAACATCTCACCCACTCTCTCATCTGCTCTATTTTTACATTGCTTCACCACTCTTTTAACCTCTCTTTTTCTCTCCATATACTCTTCCCTCCTTGCATCACTTCTACTTTGTAAAAACCTCTCATATGCTAACTTTTTCTCCCTTACTACTCTCTTTACATCATCATTCCCCCAATCGCTCCTCTTCCCTCCCGCACCCACTCGCCTGTAAAAGCATGACAGTATAAATACTAATTCTGATTTAATCTGATTGATACAAATCTGATAAAATCCAGGTGACGTTAATACCTTACACATGACAGTTAAAACGTCGCTTTAAGGTTACGATTTTTATTTTTTTCAGATTTGAAATAATGTTTTATTGTGTAATGAATCTGGCTTTTTAGATGTCGACTTCCTTTCCTCCTCATCCTCTTTTTCTTTCCCCTTCTCAATTCCCCTTTCCTCCAGGGTTCGTGCCTTTCCTTTTTGTCCTTCATCTCTTCGTTCTCTTCCCTCGTCTCTTCCCCTCTAAAAATGTCAAACCTTTAGATAGTCACCAGTACTTGCCTGCCTTTGATGACGTGTGCGGTGGACGGAATTTATGGTAACTTTGACAACAAGGTGAAGAGAGCTTGTAGGTCCCTCTAAACTGTGGGGAAGAGAGCTTGCAGTACTTTCCACACTGCGGGAAAGAGAGCTTGCAGTACCTTCCACACTGTGGCTAAGAGAGCTTGCAGTGCCTTCCTCACTGTGGGGAAGAGAGCTTGCAGTACTTTCCACAATGCGGGAAAGAGAGCTTGCAGTACCTTCCACACTGTGGCTAAGAGAGCTTGCAGTGCCTTCCTCACTGTGGGGAAGAGAGCTTGCAGTACCTTCCACACTGTGGCTAAGAGAGCTTGCAGTACCTTCCTCACTGTGGGGAATAGAGCTTGCAGTACCTTCCACACTGTGCCTAAGAGAGCTTGCAGTGCCTTCCTCACTGTGGGGAAGAGAGCTTGCAGTACCTTCCACACTGTGGCTAAGAGAGCTTGCAGTACCTTCCTCACTGTGGGGAAGAGAGCTTGCAGTACCTTCCACACTGTGGCTAAGAGAGCTTGCAGTACCTTCCTCACTGTGGGGAAGAGAGCTTGCAGTACCTTCCACACTGTGGCTAAGAGAGCTTGCAGTACCTTCCTCACTGTGGGGAAGAGGCTTGCAGTACCTTCCACACTGTGGCTAAGAGAGCTTGCAGTACCTTCCTCACTGTGGGGAAGAGAGCTTGCAGTACCTTCAACACTGTGGCTAAGAGAGCTTGCAGTACCTTCCTCACTGTGGCTAAGAGAGCTTGCAGTGCCTTCCTCACTGTGGGAAAGAGAGCTTGCAGTACCTTCCACACTGTGATGAAGGGAACGTATAAATACTCTCTGCACTACGATGGAGGAAATGCCACGAAGCGAACGAAAACACCCAACATGGTGGGTTAAATTCTGTTTTTTTTTTTAATGTCCCTCTTCCCATCCCGTTTTATCTGAAACTTGAAGGCAAACACCACTGGAGTTCAGTGAAGGACCCAGATCACGAGATGTACACAGATAACTCGCCAAGCACTTCAAAAACGCTGTTGAGTGCCTCGTTACCTTGAGTGCCTCGCTGAGTGAGAGTGTGTTCTCTGCTCGCTTATGTATTAAACTCTGCCGAAAAACGCTGAGCTGAAGTTTCGTGATTCTGTTCGACTGAATCATTTTATATAAAAGATTTCAGCCAACGGCCTATTTATTTTGCTCTCCTGAATGAGCTGTAGCCTCGTAGTGAAGGACTCTTGGAAAAGGGAACTGAAGCTTCTCTCCCTTTCATCGGATCAAACCCAATTGTCCTCTAACCTTTCCATTCTGTAGGTGCCGTGTGACCTTGACACCTATAACACTAAGTGGAACAACATCAATAACAAGAACGAAAGCAATGACAACACCAAGTGGAACAACAGAAATAACGGTAGCGACAGATTCAACAGCGAAAAAAAAGGTTGAGAGGAAAAAAAGATCAACAGCAACAGAGGCAGCAACAGCGGCAACAGAGGCAGCAACAACGGCAACAGAACGCAATTAACAACATCGCTGAGCATAACGAAATATCAACGAAGCGCAATAAAAACAAAACACACTTGAGGAAAAAAAAACCTAGGAAAACGACCCCCCTAAAACAAAGTTCTCATTTGCAACAAAAATTTCGGATATTGAGATTTTTTTTTTTTATCTCAGCGACTACCGGCCGACTACTAGTCGTCAGTAACACATGTCAGTGGAGAAGACCAGAAAAACAAATATTCTCTGGTGAAGATTTGATGAAAAGTTTGGGAAAATAATGGAGAGGATGGCAATACCACTTCCACGACAAATAACGTCATTTTTTGGGTCCGTGTGGAGAGGAGAGGAGAGGAAAGATGGGGAGGGTTAGAGGGGATGGAAGGTGGGTTGGCAGGTGTGTTTATTGAGTGAGCTGGCAGGCGGTGTGTAAAGCTGATTAACTGATTGACAGCAAGGGTTGAAAGAAATTGAGTTCTGAAGTTTTGTATCGGCTGTGTTTACTCACCTGTGTTGGTGAGGGAGTGAGGGAGAACACACGAGTGATCCTGCTTTCTTCTTCACAGTTACTGCTTCTGCACATTGCGTATACGCTCGTAAATCTCAATAAATACATCGCGGGAATGTATTTTGTCTTTTTTTTTTTTACACACCAGTTATCTCTCACTGACGTAGGTTATTCGTCTTCTCCAGAGAAAATAGAGGAAACTCATACGCAGTTAATCATTCAATCGCTATCTTGTTATCTCGCTATATTCCCAGTTCAGAAGACTCTACGAACTGCAACGTCTTCACCCGTCTAGAGTACACACATCGTACTTCAAACCTCCATATATTAAATATCCCTTTATCGTAACTACCATTTAATGTACTGTGAACCGTTGTTCACATTCTTTCTTAACTGTATTTGCTCCGGCTGCTTTAACAAATAATGTGCGATTGTTTGTATCATATTGTTCATTAGTTGGTTTGTGGTTACGAATCACGATGGCGCCTTCTTCTCCAGAACGATAACATTAGTTAAATGGATAATGTCTTACGCAATTGTTCCCTTGGTATATAAAGACTCTAATCAGCATATTATGTATCCCTTATATTGATGGTGTTGGCTGAAAACTTGAATATTGACGCTATCCTTAGGATGAAGACAAAACCAGAGTGGAATATCACCTCAGTAATGGCTCATTTTGCCACTTGTGATTTTACCGACAAGTTGGTGAAAAGTCACATGTGCAACACCTGGACATCTTTATTTTGAAGACTTTTCGCCAATTATTGGTTTATTCAGTTGAAAAAAGCGACTGATTAGCGAAATATCTTTAAAAATAAATATAACCACGTATTGCAATAGTATGCTGTATCTTTAGTTTGATCTTAACATAACTCCGGTTATGCTGAACAGGGAGGACAAACATTATGTTTTTTTTAACCATCCTCTCTCCTATATGCTAACTATCATTACTCCTTCCCAAATCAAGTAATCTTCTTCGTCTATTTAATGAGTCACTGAGCGAATCCTCATTTGAACAAGTCCCGCATCCCTTGATTTTTTCCCCTGACAGGAAAAACCAACATCTTTCTTGTTAATTTCGTTGAATACATGTGCACAGTTAAATGAAATAACTCTGGTTCAACTTGGTAAGTTCCCATATGTAATGAAACATGAGGAGGTACTGAAGGAACCAGAATGTGAAGCGATTCGAGACGCAATGGAACCATTTGTTCCACTCATTGTACCTGTAGCGAAGCCCATTGCCACTTGAAATCCTGCCAACCTGGTACATAATGCCCTACACACCTGTGTTTAGCAGGTACATTGATGAGACAGCAGAAACCGCCTGGTAGAGACAGGTTCATTAGGAGTGAGGAGAATGGGATCTTAATAATAGGATCCAATGAATTCAAACATGGAGAATTAGCAAGAAAATGGGATTGGGAACAGCATACGGAATGTTGGGGATTAGAAAGAGGATGAGGAGCATATGAGCGGAGATTCGAGAGTTAGTGAGTGTCAGAAGGCAAAATGTTAAAGATAATAGAAGAGAGAGAGAGAGAGAGAGAGAGAGAGAGAGAGAGAGAGAGAGAGAGAGAGAGAGAGAAGACAGACAGACAGACAGACAGACAGAGAAAAAGTCAAGAAGTAACATTAAAGAAAAACGAGAGACGAATAAGGAATGAATTAAGTAAATACAGTTTGATAAGTGTGAAGGAAATCGAAATTATTCACAGCCTATATTCTCAAAAACAAAACCAATTTTGACAAATTCAAAGCTTATAATGGTACACACAAAATAATCTGACAAATGAAAGAAAATAAATTTTCGTTAAGAGATAACCTATTTTGACAGACACGAAATAAATTTTGTTTAAGACGAAAGCTATTTCATCTGTTTTGAAAAATACAAAATTAATTTGGCAAATACAAATCCTGTTTTGACAAAAAAAAACTCTTTTTTTTGTCAAACTAAAATATACATATACATTGAAAACTGCAATAAATATAAAAGAATGAATTTTTTTTAGGAAAAAAAGGTAAGTAAAAAGGCCACAAGCAGGCTGACAGGCAAGCAGGCAAGCAAGCAGGCAGGCAGACAGGCAAGCAGGCAGGTAGACAGGGAAGCAGGTAGGTAAGCAGGCAGGCAAGCAGGCAGGGAGGCAGGCAGGGAGGCAGGCAGGCAGGCAGGCAAGCAGGAAGGCAGGCAGGCAGGCAGGCAGGCAGGCAGGCAGGCAGGCAGGCAGGCAGACAGGCAGGCAGGCAGGCAGGCAGGCAGGCAGGCAGGCAGACAGACAGACATACAGGCAGACATGCAGGCAGGGAGTCAGTCAGGCAGGCATAAGGTAGGCAGCAAGACAGGTAGGTAAGCAAAGACGCAGGAAGGCATTTAAATCCGATTTTAAAAGACACCAACACTGAACACAAAGCCACCTCCGCCTCATTCTGCTCTTCGTCCTCCTCCTCGTCATCCTCCTCGTCCTCCTCCTCCTCATTCTGCTCCTCGTCCTCCTCCTCCTCGTCGTCCTCCTCTTCCTCCCTTCCGAAAGACAGGACGCAAACCAATTTACTTCGCGTGAGGACAGTGTTCGTGTGAGTAGGGAGGCCAGTACTGTCTTGCCCCCGTCTCAGGGACCTACACAATGCATGTACATTGTGTCTACAAATTACAATGCTGCTAAAAAGCCTCTACAAACAATAGATAATGAAATGTCCTTAAGTGATCAATCAGTTGATGAATTGAGTAGGAGTAAGTATAGGGGTCAATCAAAAATATATATATTTAGACGATTTATCTATTAAAGCAATGCTAATTGATTGGTGTGTGTGTGTGTGTGTGTGTGTGTGTGTGTACCCACATAATTGTAGTTGCAGGGGTCGAATCATAACTCCTGGCCCAACCTCTTCACTGGTCGCCACTAGGTCCACTCTCTCCATGCTCTATGAGTCTTATAATACCTCTTCTTAAAGCTATGTATGGTTACTGCCTCCACTACATCACTCATCTGAGTCTTCAGCTTCCAATTGTGACCCCTTGTTGTTGTGTCCCATCTCTGGAACATCCTGTCTCTATCTACCTTGTCAATTCCTCTTAGTATTTTATGTCGTTACCATGCCTTCCCTCCTGTCCTCCAGTGTCGTCAGGTCGATTTCCCTTAACCTCTCCTCGTAGGATATCCCTCTTAGCTCCAGGACTAGTCTTGCTGCAAACCTTTGCGCTTTCTCTAATTTATTAACGTGCTTGACCAGGTGTGGGTTCCATACTGGTGATACATACTTCAATATGGGCCTGACGTACACGGTGTACGATTACTTACTGAGGTGTAGGAAAACTATTCTTAGATTTGCCAGGCACCCATACGCTGCAACAGTTATTTGGTTGATTTGCGCCTCAGGAGATATACTCGGTATTATACTCACCCCAAGATCCGTATTTTTTGACTGAGGTTTGCAGTCTTTCGACTCCCAGCCTATACTCTGCGGTATTCTTTGTCCTTTCCCGTGTGTGTGTTTTGTTGTGTGTGTGTGTGTGTGTGTGTGTGTGTGTGTGTGTGAGACCTTTATTAATGTAAAGCGTATTTCTGCCTGTACTTTTGTCTGCCTCTGCGTGCACGCCTGCCGGAGCGCGCCTGCATTTAATTTTACAAAGCACCTGCAGCCTCTGGGCAATGTAAAATCTAATTTCATTACTGATTTCGTCGACGTAGATATTAAGCAGAGGCGGAAGATGAGAAATTTCAGCATTCTTTGTACCTAATATGAAAACTCAATGAATTCAATTATATATTTACATGGAGTTTTAATTATTTTCGGGTTATGAGTTACCATAAATATTAATCCCCATGAAACTCAGAAAGATTATATTAATACAATTAATAACGAAAGCTCACTTAGATATATAATTTCGTGTTAGATTCGACTTATGGACTATGCGTACATAGCATTCTATGTATCTGTGAAAGATGAATACTTGATATAGCAGGCAATCTACCAGTCACAATAGGTAGTCTGCCTACTAAAAAAAAGTATACCAGTCACAGCAGGCAGTGTCTAGAAAGATACTGCTAGCAGCAAACACGTTAGACAACTTTAGCAACAGCACACAATCAAGGAATACAGAAGAACACTGTTCACAGCATTCAGGTTACATAACACTAGTCACGACATTCAGTTTACACAGCACTAGACAGAACAGGTGTCTAGACAGGCCCTACAATACGAAAAAAAGGAAATTTCACCCTACACACTCAGATTATTCACACCGAACAGGCATCTAGTTGTTCCTACAGAGGTTATTACACAACACGGCCCAAGTAGTCAGTTCAGCCCACAATGACTACTCAACACAGCCCAAGCAGTCAAGTCACCCTACACAGCTCCGGACAAAGTTCATCACAATCATGGCATCATGCACAGAGGCAAGTCAGGCAATCATCAGTTAGACAAGGTCGGGTATCATGCAACTTTTCTGCTCTGATTGAAAATTGAAAATTGGCAGTTGGCGGGCGTCTGTCTCATCCTTTGTACAAATATTATTACTCAGAATTCTGTCAATCTATTTTTGTCCTGAAAAACTGAATTGATTACGTATGCATTCTTGTCAGAAGATTCTATTATGGTCAACTTTTGCCCATTGCAGTATTAAAGAAAATACACACATTGCAGTAAAAGCTTTTATTGGGACTATGTTTCCTTGTGCATTGTTCTAATCATAGAAACGTGGAAACGTGAAAATTTGCTCTCAACGTGTGTTTTTCCTTCACTTTTTTCGGCAATACAACATTCGCGCCCGTTTAATATGTTCAGAACGTCTCCTCGCATTGATCTGATGCTGGAAAAACAACTTGAGCATCGACATTAAAAAAAAATATTATCCAGTTACGTAGATTATAACTTCGATTGGCTGATTTTTAGAACCAATATTTAACGGGGTTTATTCCTAAACCTCATGAAATCCTCTTTCTGGAGCCCTCTGAGGATGTTACTATGTGACGATCCAAGTTTTTAAAATGGGGTTTAAAATCTATATCTGTAAAGGTAGCGGATGCTTAAATACTGAATGGACCATCATATAACAAAAATCCCGCAATAGCGTAATTTCTCAAATGTTAATTCAGATGCACTATGGGCAGGAGAAATGTTTATATTAAAACTGTGAATTGCTAGGGAATACTGTCGTGTTTTCTGACTGGCAAAGAATTATCATCACGTCCTGGAACAACAACAGACGGTGCTACCTCCTTGAACAACAAACAGTGCTACGTGTCTAGCAAAGAATCATCACTACCTCCTGGAGCAACTACAAACGGTGCTACGTGTCGAGCAAAGCCTCATCACTACCTCCTGGAACCACAATAAACAGTGTTACCTGTCGCGCAAAGCGTCATCACTACCTCCTGGAACAACAACAAACGGTGCTACATGTCAAGCAAAGAATAATCACTACCTCCTGGAACAGCAACAAACGGGCTTAACCATTACAGACACTCAAGACAGATGCGCCAAACGTTTTCGGCATAAACCTCTACATTAGAAATGCTCATACTGAGTACACTATTTACTTTTTATTTTTTAATGGTGTGACAAAAACTGTTGAAGATCCAAATTTCATGCTCGCCCTGATGACTCCTTAGAATATCATCTACACACATACATAACACACAACAATGAAGCTTACATACGGCGCCTCAATCCACAAAAAAATGTCGATACAGTGAATTACTGGAAGACAGACAAACATACACAAGAATATATGCATCGTGAGGTGTATGTGTCTCAGTGTATGTATACTGTGAGTCTACTTTAATCCTCTCTTTTAGAGATTAAAATTATTCTTGACTGGTGGTGCACTTTTGACATGCAGACTTAATGACTCCAATGTAGTCAATAGCCTTTAAAATCCATTAAGCAATCATTAACAGACATTCAGAGAACCGTATACATAACGAGAAGTCAGACGATGAGTGTCGTCTGCGGGGTTAATAATCTGGTCTACTTAATCCATGAAAAATACGGGATAAATTTCTTCTGCTTCCCAAGAATTTATTTTGCTATAGTGAGCTGAATGGAAGTTCAGTTATTAACTGGTCATGGAGCTGTACCAGTGAGCATTTTCTCTATCCCTTGATGCCGATGAAGGGCTCTTGATCCATGGAGTTGGAGTTACTCCCCCTTTCCTCTGGTCAAACCTGATAGCTTCCCATTCTCCAAACGTTGCATGACTCCTCTAGAGGTTACCACAGAAGCCGTTTCTCCACCAAGGTAGGATGACCAAAAGGAGGAAACAGATTCCCCATCGTTCATTAAATAGCTCTCTGTCCAGACGTATGTAGACATTGCACTTTCTCTTCAGTTCTTTAAAACTATTAATATATATATATATATATATATATATATATATATATATATATATATATATATATATATATATATATATATATATATATAGTGTATATATATTACTTTACAAACACACTTTGTCTACAATATTTGACAAATGTACTTTCTCTTACGTTAATTGACAAACACATATTATACGATTGTTTACCAGTTAGACTGTAGTTATTATAATCAAAATAAAGCTTTTAAACCTACTTTCATAATTCTTTGAACACGTTGTTGCACTGTAGTTTAGATATTGAAAGTAGTGGTGGTGATGGTGGTAGTGTTGGTAGTGGTAGTGGTGGTGGTGATGGTGGTAGTGTTAGTAGTGGTAGTGGTGATGGTGGTAGTGTTGATAGTGGTGGTGGTGATGGTGGTAGGGTTAGTAGTGGTGGTGGTGATGGTGGTAGTGTTGATAGTGGTGGTGGTGATGGTGGTAGTGTTGGTAGTGGTGGTGGTGATGGTGGTAGTGTTGGTAGTGGTGGTGACCTTAGTGGTGGTGGTAGTGATAGTGTTTTTAGTGGTAGTGTTGGTAGTGGTGATGGTGGTAGTGGTGGTGGTAGTAGTGGTGGTGGTGGTGGTAGTGGTAGTGGTGATAGAAGTGATGGTATTAGTGGTGATGGTGGTAGTGGTGGTGGTGGTAGTGGTGGTGGTGGTAGTGGTGGTGGTGGTAGTGGTGGTGGTGGTAGTAGTCTGTTCGTAAGAGTTTATTAACCAATTTCACTTTAAATTGCTGTTAAATCATTCGCGTTAATAATTGAAACAGAAGAACAGGAGACGTATGACAAAAAAAAAAAAAAATGGAATATGAGTTGAGCGAAACCAATTGGAACGAATTAGAAAAACTTGAACAAACTTAAATAACAGTGAAGGAGTGTGGAGAGCACGTTTTTGTTCTGTGCAGATCTTCGTCGTGTCAATGAGTTTATTAAATCAATGAGTTGATAAAACAGTACACACGACATTAGTGTCAGCATAAGACTCGTACCAAAACATAAATAAATTTTACGGAAAGCAAATTGGGACACGGGGTAAACAAAAACATAACATTAATTGGGACACGTGTTCAACAAACTGAAAACCTTTGACATGCGTCAGAAAACCCCGAAAAACAAACAAATTTGTTTTAAAACTAAAAAAAAAACATGATGCATTTCAGCCGAGGGAACTGCCAAGGCTAATCAAAATAAAATGAAAAATGTGTTTTAATTTGTGTGGACGGAGGGATGAACGCGAGGCATTCAGTGGGAACGATCGCTGCCTCAAAACGATATTTTTTGATCTACGATCACTGCCTCAAAAAAATATTTTGCCATGCGACTTCTCCTTAAAAAACAACATTACGACCTACGATCGCTGCTTGACAACAGCATTTTGACCTGCGATTACTTCTTGAAAACGATATTTTAACCCTGATTGCTGTTTGAAAAGACATTTTGACCTAAGATATCTGCCTCTAAACGACTTGTAACTACAATCCCCGAATTAACAAATACAATGAAAGCTACGATCGCTCCCTCAATAAATGAAAACTGTAGCGGCGATCCCTGCATTCATAACTACATTCTGGTCTGCAAATCGTTGCCTCATGAACGATATTTTAAATAAAATATCCAGAGTGTGAGTGTGTGTGTGTGTGTTTGTGTGTGTGTGTGTGTGTGTGTGTGTGTGTGTGTGTGTGTGTGTGTGTGTGTGTGTGAGTGTGAGTGTGTGAGGGCTGCTTTGAGGAGTTAGTAGAGACAAAGACCATTATCAATGAAGTAAAAGAGAGGATTGTATGCGAGTATAGTGGTACCTACACTCTTATATGGATTTGAAGTAAGGGATGTGAATGTTGCACTTCAACAACCCCACTTTAGCCTCCTGGATAATGCCTAATCTCCTAGCTACGAATTTTCTACATAATATTTAAACCACACATTGCAGTCCGACACGACATCTCCACTGCCTCCAGCCTCCTCCTCACTGTAACACTCACCACCCATGATTCTCACCACCCATGATTCTCACCACCCATGATTCTCACCACCCATGTTTCTCACCAATATAAGAGCATTAGCACCACTATACTCTCATACATTTCCTGCTTAGTTTCCATGGATAACGTTCTTTGTCAATTCATCACTCAACCTTTCACCCTGGTCAATTCTATGGTTCACCTTGTCTATCATAGACCCAGCTGCTGACAAAAAAAAATTGAACTCATTCACTTAGTATATATATATATATATATATATATATATATATATATATATATATATATATATATATATATATATATATATATATATATATAAAAATATATATATATATATATATATATATATATATTTGGTAAGTGTTCACTTTGCCGTATTAGCCGAATGAAAAATAATTTTTGACGTCAATCTGTGAAAATTGATCTGAACATTAAGACAAAAATATATATAATTGAATTTAGATAATAGTTGCTATTATATATATATATATATATATATATATATATATATATATATATATATATATATATATATATCAGATTGATTTTAGCTAAAAAAATACGTTAATTAAAGGGTGGTTGAGTGATGTTTCTATGTTAGTTTTGGTCCAAAAATAAAAATCTTTATATCATTGTCAATGAGAAATAATAGCTATCAATCTACATTTTTTTTTGGAGAATTTTAAATTATAAGTGAGTTGGGCCTATTTTGCAAGTTCAGCTTAATCAGGACGACACACACACACACACACACACAGATGTTGAGTGTGCCACTAACAAAAATCTTCAACACATCCATTGAAACTGGGCAACTACCTGAGGTGTGGAAGATGGCAAATGTAGTCCCAATTTTTAAGAAAGGAGACAGTCACGAGGCATTAAACTATAGACCTGTGTCACTGACGTGTATAGTATGCAAAGTCATGGAGAAGATCATCAGGAGGAGAGTGGTGGAGCACCTAGAAAGACACAAGCTTATAAACGACAACCAGCACGGTTTCAGGGAAGGAAAATCCTGTGTCACAAACCTACTGGAGTTTTATGACAAGTTAACAGAAGTAAGACACGAGAGAGAGTGGTGGATAGACTGCATTTTCTTGGACTGCAAGAAGGCGTTCGACACAGTTCCTCACAAGAGCTTAATGCAAAAGCTAGAGGATCAGGCACACGTAACAGGAAAGGCACTGCAATGGATCAGAGAATAACTGACAGGGAGGCAACAACGAGTCATGGTACGTGACGAGGTGTCAGAGTGGGCACCTATGACGAGTGGGGTTCCACAAGGGTCAGTCCTGGGACCGGTACTGTTGGTATATGTGAATGACATAACGGAAGGGATAGACTCAGAAGTGTCCCTGTTTGCAGATGATGTGAAGTTAATGAGAAGAATTAAATCAGTCGAGGATCAGGCAGGACTACAAAGAGACCTGGACAGGCTACAAGCCTGGCCCAGTAACTGGCTCCTTGAATTTAACCCTGCCAAATGTAAAGCCATGAAGATCGGGGAAGGGCAAAGAAGACCGCAGACAGAGTATAATCTAGGTGGCCAAAGACTGCAAACCTCACTCAAGGAAAAAGATCTTGGGGTGAGTATAATACCGAGCACATCTCCTGAGGCACACATCAATCAGATAACTGCTGCAGCATACGGGCGGCTGGCAAACCTAAGAATAGCGTTCCAATACCTCACTTAGGAATCGTTCAAGACTCTGTACACCATGTACGTAAGGCCCATACTGGAGTATGCAGCACCACTTTGGAACCCACACCTGGTCAAGCACGTCAAGAAACTAGAGAAAGTGCAAAGGTTTGCAACAAGACTAGTCCCAGAGCTAAGTGGATTGTCCTACGAAGAAAGGTTAAGGGAAATCGGCCTGACGACACTAGAGGACAGGAGGGTTAGGGATGACATGATAACGACATATAAAATACATCGAGGAATAGATAAGGTGGACAGAGACAAGATGTTCCAGAGAGGGGACACAGAAACAAGGGGTCACAATTGGAAGTTGAAGACTCCTATGAGTCAAAGAGATGTTAGGAAGTATTTCTTCAGTCATAGAGTTGTCAGGAAGTGGAATAGCCTAGAAAGTGATGTAGTGGAGGCAGGAATCATACATAGTTTTAAGACGAGGTTTGATAAAGCTCATGGAGCATGGAGAGAGAGGACATAGTAGCAATCAGTGAAGAGGCGGGGCCAGGAGCTATGACTCGACCCCTGCAACCACAAACAAATAGGTGAGTACACACACACACACTTACATACGTATATATATATATATATATATATATATATATATATATATATATATATATATATTTTATATATTATAATATATATATATATATATAATATTAAATATTATCCTTTAAAATTATTAATTTATAAATTATCTCTGCTTAGTCCTTAGGAATGAATTAAATGCTTTAAATATTATGCTAAAAGCAATAGTCTACGCCTGTGTTCGTAATACCAGGGTTTTGTGTCTTGTATTCTTCGTGATGTAAGAATTTTAAGGACATATCTGGGTAATGAGACGAGCAGTGCAGAGAGATCTTTTACACAAAGCTCTCTTATAAAGCTTCTCTCCAGAGTCATTTTTTTAAAGTAATTGAAAAGTACATCCGAATTTGAACAGCGCCTGGAAACGTTTTTCATAGCACTTCCTAGTCAGTTTTATAAGCACTCTTTCAATCACTTTGAAGAGGAGCTTTATAAGAGGTGACTGTATTTCACTAGACATTTCCCTAGTTTCGATCAAGCCAGAGCATCTATTATTAAAGAAAATCTCATGTTGGCTCCTTGCCTCAGTTGCTATGATGTCAAAGCTGAGAGACAAATAGAATAAGTATACAGTAACTCAAACTAATATTGGCTATTAAAATTACAAACTCAGCAAGCTAGTATTTGATGTCAGTTATATGGTGGAAATACAAAGGCATGTTTGGCAACAGCGATAAATTGTTACTTTAATTAACTCTGCCTTTAATTTTTTTTAAGAGAGGAGGGGTTCCTTTGATGCTGGACAAAAGCTCTTGACCCGGAGATCATTCACGTGAGATGCATTGATGCTGGTCGAAGTATCTTGAAGGGATTTTTCTAGTACGGTGAACTGATGATGATGAAGGGGGGCTTTAAATCAAAGGATTTATACTAGAGAGTTCTTTCCTGGAATCAGTCCTCATTATATGTCATTTCTTAAGAGCTGTGTGACCATGACGAGTGTCGCGAATCCTTGTGATTTTGATACTCATTTGTTCTTCATTTCACGGAATCTATGTTTTTCTCTCTTTCACGTTGTATATCTGTCTGGCTCTCACTATCTGACGGTCTGTCTCTCTATATATATATCTCTCTCTTTCTCTCTCTCTCTCTCTCTCTCTCTCTCTCTCTCTCTCTCTCTCTCTCTCTCTCTCTCTCTCTTAATGTCTACTTTCTTCTTAAAGTTTTTCGTAAAATGTTTGAAGAAAAATTAAAATTTCTTCCAGGCTCTCACACACACACACACACACACACACACACACACACACACACACACACACTCACACGAAAACCAAAAGATGGATTTCTTACTAAAGGTTTACACATAGTTGTATAATACCTCGCCAGATGCACACTTACTTATCTGTTTCTCCTCTCATCGTCTGACAGGAAATCAGACCTATGAACGAGGAGACAGAAAGTGAACACATGGTAGGTCAGACAGCTGTCACTCTCCGGAAAGTCAAAGAAAAGAGGAGGAGGAAGTCTTTTGATACGTTTTTCTCGGTATGTTCTTTTATTTTATTTTCGGCAGAGGAGAAAATGTCGAATTTCGGATTTTATTTAAAGGATCTGTCCATTATCTGGAGGTTTTATTGTTGGTGAAATGTTGCGCTCCCTTTAATGGCGATACTAAACTGGCTCTCACTCTCTTTCGGTCCCTGTCTCCTTTTCTCTACCTGTCTTCCATTCTTGTCCGTGTTTTAATTCCTTGCATTTTTCTTATTTTTTTTCCTCTACGTATTTGTGTCGGAGCGTCACACATACTTTCCTGGATTTGTAAGTTTAGATTTTAGCTTCTCTCTTTTTTATATGATAAGCCTTATCTCTGTCTGTCTCTGTCTCTGTCTGTCTGTCTGTCTATGTGGGTGTGCTTGTCTATATATATATATATATATATCATATTGCATTGCATATTTGTATGATTGTTAGAGTCTAGTTGTAATATTCAGGTTATAACTGTCTGCTTTTAATTACTTGTGGTGCAATTATTTATACTCATAAATGTTGAGCTCCAGCTCGTGGACTCGCCCTTCAAGCCTTTCTCTTATCAGACGTAATTTAAGGGTTTCCGTCTAGCAGACACGTGAAGTGCCGAAGTGCCACTCTGTCGTTACTTCTCAAATGACTCGCGATTTCGTAATGACAGTTGTAAACAACTCCCTCGAAAGAGTGGCGGTTCGATCCCCGTGCCAGTTCGGTTGTAGAGCTAACAAGGCCGGTGAGCTATTCACTGGCCTGCTATCTTTCGGAGTGGCTTGCCGTGGGTTCGAACCATATTCCTTTCCGTGAGACTGTTCCACCATCGTACAAGTGTTTCCTAAAGGTTTGTGTTCCGGCCGTCATTGTCACACTACGGTATGTAAATATAAGCCACAATGAGGGTTATGACATTTTATTGCGACGACGTTTCGTCCGTTGTGGATGAAACGTCTTTGCATTAAAGTGACATAAATCGCATTGTCATCATTGACATCATCATCTACATCTCAGTGACGACCCGTAAACCCGTTTTAGCACGTTATGGAGACGACGTACATCAATCTCAGACCATTTTAAAATAGGGAACATTTAAGCTCCTCCAGGTAGACAGCTTTCCAACTGTCGGGATTACTGGATCTCAAACACAGGCAAGTACGTAAACAAAATGCAAATTTATGGTTAATTTTCCCTGAGAACACGTCTCATCTGGTTGTTGGGTTACTATAGTTTTGATTCTTCCCATGGCAGTAAGTGCTGCTCTTGTTCCTTCTCTCTAGTTCCAGGGAATTTTTTTATGTCGTGGTCGAGTTTCCTCATCATTCTCCCATCATCGTGAAGTTCAAGGTGCCATGGAGGTCAGAGTCACACTAAGAGTGCCAATTACGCCCATCCAACATCCACTTTCTTCTCTAACAAGTCCTTTCTAAAAAAATTACATATTTTCGGGATTCGTTTCCACAAACGCAAACATATACACTTTGCATGCAATATTCCATTGCAAGGGCGTATCTGATGTCAGTAATTTCCTGTGTCAATACTGGCCCTCATAATCCTACCGCTGATCCTCTTTCTCCTCCTACTCCTCCTCCACCTCCTCCTCCTCTTCATTTCCTATTCCTCCTCCCCCCCCCCCTCTCTCCCTCGAATCGTGTCTTCCTATCGATAAAAGCAGCTTATCAGACCTCCATGAAGTTGGGTTAGTTAAGCGGAAATTTCAAACATGAAGTTCATATTCCTGAAGTCAGGTCTGTGACTTTTATTTTACAGTAGAGAGTTAGAATTTTTTTTCCATGATATTGTTTGGCTGCTGTTGTTGTTACTGTCATTACCGTCATTATCCTCATGATTTTCTTATTAGCTATCATCACCATCGTCATCGTTACTGTTATTATTATCACTACTTTAATCATCATTTTCATAAATATTTCGTTATAATTCAGCAAGACTATTATTACTATAATTATTATTATTATTAGTATTACTATTATTTTTGCCATTACTATTATTATTACTATTTATTCAGTAAAAATAATAATAATAAATAATAATAATAATAATAATAATAATAATAATAATAATCACTGCGTCACATGCCCCTATATATTCCCATATATTTAACTCCTTCTTGTAAACGCCAGCGTGACAATTAAAGTAATTATTAGTCTCTTAGGAATTTACTTATGAACTGTAAAACAGAATGTAAACACGACCTGCCTGAGATAACACAGGATTCTGGCGCCGACTCAATTAAATTTAATCCCGGTGGTGATGCTGCTGCTTAACGTTATCAGGGTACGTTTGTTAGACGTTTTGGAGCTACGCTTAAGCCGGTACTAATGCAGTTGTTTGCCTAATAAATCGGCGTTTGTTAGACGTTCTGAAGTTTGGCCTAAGCCAGTGCTGAAGTAGTTGCATGCGTTATTTATCTTCGTTTGTTAGATTCAACTTCTGCACAATGAAATACAATCGTTGGACTGGATTAACTCATTATAAAATCGGTCTTCGTGGGTGGAACCACCTCAAGACCTCACGCCGCCGCCGCTGTCATCAATCGCCGCAGCCGTCATCAATCACCGCCCGCCGTTACAATCACCTTCGCCGTCACTACCGGCGCCAGCCTCGGGAGAAGTCACCGCGGGACTCGGCAAGGAATTAGTCCTGGCGGAACTCGTATTAAGGCTAATTAGGTGACAACGCTGCCGGATCATGTCGTGAATTCTACACAACGGGGGGATGACAGGGGTAAGGTATTGTGGGATACATAACACATTGTGTTATGTAACACAGGTCATACGACAGGGGAAGGGGGGCTTGACAGGGGGTTTACACACATTTTGTAATATATGAAGAGGACAGGGCTCAGCATGGCAAGAGGTAAGTGGAAGAGAAAGAGGCACCGAACTGAAAAGAGGACTAGAAAAAAAGTTCATTAAACATTTTAGACCTTGGACTCAAATTAAGTTGTAATAAATAACAGTCAGTGAATAAACAGAAGGGTGGATGAGGGACTCAAACCGCGGTCCGCAAATTGACAGTCCGACGCTCTACCCTCTCTACTACCCGGGTCTCTAATAGGAAGGAATCGGAACTAATTCTTACAGTATTATATTAATTTAAGTCGCACCTGCTCTAACCCAACTGAACTCCTTCCCTCGACCCAGGACCGCGGTTCGAGCCTCTCGTCCACCCTTTTGTTTATTCATTGTAGACGTTATTACAGCAACGCTTCACGATGGAACTTTAACTTCCTTAACTCTACCCAAAGCGAAATGTCGCCCCTAAAAAAAATAGCCTTCTGCATTTTGCAATATCATAACCATAGCTGTCAACATTACGCCTTTACAGCCAGTCATGCAATGCTGTGTTCAGCTGAACAATAAAGTTTATAACACCGACGCCGCCTGTGTTGACATTTATCGCCAAGAGAAATAGTTCGGAATGCTAAGGAAACGGAATTAAAATTTGACATTTTCGACACTGATGACGGGAGGCTATCAAGGCCAGGAAAATGCAATTGTAACCGGATTTCAGCGTTTACTGGTGGTTTATTTGGCCGAGTTATTGTTTTATATTTGTACTTGTATATTGTCACCTTAATTAATTAATAGTAACAGTTATTATTATTATTATTATTATTATTATTATTATTATTATTATTATAATTATTATTATTATTAGTATTATTATTATCTGTTAGTATTTCTATTTAGATCGACAGACATAATTGTAAATACAGAGACACGCACACACACACACACACACACACACACACACACACACACACACACATACACACACACACACACCAGACGGAAATTTGCTATCACCCTTAAAATTTCCAAACATTCATCTATTTCACACCACTGTGTTGTCAACTAACTGGGGTGTTATTATGAGCATTTATTTAGGCCGCAGTTCAGGAGACAGAAGAGAGAGAGAGAGAGAGAGAGAGAGAGAGAGAGAGAGAGAGAGAGAGAGAGAGAGAGAGAGAGAGAAGCCAAGATTTACATTCCTGACTAATAATACTACCCAGCTGAATAATTAGACGTAGTTGGTAGGCAGATCTTAAGAGTCGAACACAGTAATAAAGCAAATGTGACTTATTCTTCACCTTGTCCGTACTGAATTCCATCAATAATATGGTTCAGAATACATCATTCTGGCTATGACTGATCTTCCACGCTCACCACAATTTTTTTAGTTCCAAATTTGGACATGCTAAATGAACTCAGCAGTCTTTAAGACTAGCAGATCTCAAGCAGAACTTGAGATATGTTTGAAGATCATTAAGCCTCTCATTGCATTTCTAGGATAATTAAATATCTCTTCTGGGACCTGAGAGACGAAAGAAGATCATTAACAGACTTTCTACGTGTCTTTATGACGAGCAAATACCCCGTCAGGGGCTGGATCGATTGAATTAACACTAAACAATTAAATTTAATAGGTTTCAGGGGAGTTAAACCCGTGTGGTGAAGGTTTGACCTTCCGTCCTGCAATCACCAGAAATACTCGATCCTTAATTGTCAGAAAATGATCCACCAGTTGTTGTATCATTTTCAGACATTTCCTCTTACAATTTCTTGGCGTATCAGTTCCCACCGAGCCATCAACGTCGAGGCTACAGAACAACATTGGTAAAAAATAAACTCTGACATTTTCAGCTCATCTTTGCCATCGACGTAAACAAAACCAGAAAAGAAGTGTAGTTGGCCTCGCCGCCTCAAACCATCCATTTTACAATGAAAGGCGAGGAAAAACAAAGCTTAAACCACGCGTTTGATGGCCCTGAGATGGCTCCTAGCAGCTGCCGACACCCTTGGAAGGAAGGAAAGTTTTATTATTTATCAAGACAGATTACCCGGAAAATACTTTTACAAGTCTTCTCAGCCCCTGGGACTATACTTAGACCGTCGGGAAAATGCGGTAGTGTACAGCCAGCGGTAACCCTGGTTGAGGGGGCTGGTCAGGTCTTCAAGCATGGGGGGATGGAAGGAATAATGGGGAGGGTCTTCAAAGTTGGGAGGGGAAGATGGTAGTGGGTAGAATCTTGAAGAATGGGGAAAAAGGGTGGCCAGGAGGGTGACGGATGGGGAAGGGATAGTGGAGCAAAGTGTTCAAAAAAATGAGTGTGAAAAGAGTGAGAGGGATTAAATGGAATGAGGGGGAGGGTATACAGTAGCGAAGAGGGGAAAGAAATAAGGGGAGAAAAAAATGTGTAAGAAGAAAAAAGAAAGGAAGGAAGAGAGAGAGAGAGAGAGAGAGAGAGAGAGAGAGATATAAAGAGAAAGAGAAAGAAATAGAGAGAGAGAGAGAGAGAGAGGGTAAGACCCCACAGTATCGCCCAGCTACTCCATCAGGTAATATATCAGGCAAATCCCCGGAAAGCTAGAGGAACTGCCTCTTCACTCATGTTATTGCCTCCATAATTAACTTCAACACACGAGAATCCCATAAGGGAAGCCTCGTCGTCACACCCTCCTGCCTAACCCAAGGTGTAAATATCACTCCTGATTGTGTGCTAACCATATTTACTCAAGCACGCACACGCGCACACACACACACACACACACACACACACACACACACACACACACACATACATACATGAGGGGAATGTCCTACGAAGAAAATTTAAAGGAAATCGGCCTGACTACACTGGAGGACAGGAGGGTTAGGGGAGACATGATAACGACATACAAAATACTGCATGGAATAGACAAGATGGATAGAGACAGGATGTTCCAGAGAGGAGACACAGAAACAAGGGGTCATAATTGGAAGTTGAAGACTCAGATGAGTCAAAGGGATGTTAGGAAGTATTTATTCAGCCATAGAGTAGTCAGGAAGTGGAATAGTCTAGCAAGTGATGTAGTGGAGGCAGGAACGATACATAGCTTTAAGACGACAAGGTATGATAAAGCTCATGGAGCAGGGAGAGAGAGGACCCAGTAGCGATCAGTGAAGAGGCGGGGCCAGGAGCTGAGTCTCGACCCCTGCAACCACAATTAGGTGAGTACAATTAGGTGAGTACACACACACACATGGAAGCATACAGGATTGTGTTCCTAGACCGAGACAGAACAAAAACAGAATGACAGCAGCTGAGCGAGTGGAGACAAACGCGAAAGGAGTTAGGAAGAGAGACAAGGACAGAATCAGCAGAGGACAACCAGAGCAGGGCAGACCAACAAGAGCAAGCACACACAGAACCATCCCCAGAACCCCACAACCAAACACGCTATCCCAACATAGACCACAATCCACACTAACAGCCCCCACCCTACACTACGCTGTAGAATCCCACAGCACACCGCCAGGTCCCCCTCCCCCACATACCCCCCAAAACAAAGTGTTGAAGATGAAACTGAAGGTATGGCACAACAATGCTGATGGAGTAACGAATAAGTGGGAGGAGTGGCACGAATGAGTCAAAGAGGCATCACCAGACATCATAGCCCTCACTGAAACCAAGCTCACAGGGATGATAACAGATGCCATCTTTCCAACGGGATATCAGATCCTGAGGAAAGACAGAGGGAACAGACGGGGTGGAGGAGAGGCACTGCTGATCAAAAACCGATGGGTTTTGATGAGCTGGAGAGAGAAACAAGAGATTACATAATAGGAACGCTTCAGTCCAGAGGTCCCAAGGTGGTAATTGCAGTGATGTATAACCATCCACAGAACAGCAGGAGGCCAAGGCAAGAGTATGATGAGAGTAATAGAGCGATGGTTGACACACTGGCCGAAGTGGCCAGAAGGGCTCATGCGAGCAGGGCGAAGCTACTGATCATGATTGACTTCAACCACAAGGAAATCGATTGGGAGAACTTAGAGACACATGGGGGCCAAGAAACGTGGAGGGCTAAGATGATGGAGGTGATACTGGAAAACCTCATATACCAATAAGTAAGGGACACTACCAGAGAGAGAGGACAGGATGAACCAGCACGACTGGACCTATTATTCACCTTGAGTTGCGCAGATATTGAGGACATCACATATGAAAGACCCCTTGGAGCCAGTGATCATGTGGTTCTAAGCTTCAGATACATAGTAGAGTTACAAGTGGAGGGGGAAGCAGGAAGGGCAAGACGAATGAAGCCAAACTACAAGAAAGGGGACTACATAGGCATGAAGAACTTCCTGCACGGAGTTTAGTGGGACAGAGAGCTGGCAGGGAAGTCAGTAAACGAGATGATGGAATATTTGACAACAATATGCAAGGGTAACAGGAATAACGAAAAAGCCAGGATGAGCCCGTGGTTCACCCAAAGGTGCAGGGAAGCTAAAACCAAGTGTGCTAGGGAATGGAAGAAGTATAGAAGGCAAAGGGCCCAGGAGAATAAGGAGAGCAGTCGTAGAGCCAGAAATGAATATGCTCAGGTAAGAAGGGAGGCCCAAAGACAATACGAGAATGACAGCAGCGAAAGCCAAATCTGACCAAAAGCTGTTGTACAGCCACATCAGGAGGAAAACAACAGTCAAGGACCAGGTAATCAGGCTGAGGAAGGAAGGAGGGAAGGTCACAAGGAATGACCGTGAAGTGTGTGAGGAGCTCAACATGAGATTCAAAGAAGTGTTCACAGAGGAGACAGAAAGGCCTACATAAAGGCGAAGAGGTGGGGTACACCATCAGGTGTAGGACACAATACATACAACCGAGGAGGAAGTGAAGAGGCTACTAAGCGATCTAGAAACCTCAAAAGCGATGGGGCCGGATAACATCTCTCCATGGGTCCTGAGAGTGGGAGCAGAGGAGCTATGTGTATCATTAACAACAATCTTCAACACATCCATCGAAACAGGGCGACTACCTGAAGTATGGAAGACAGCAAATGTAGTCCCAATTTTTAAAAAAAGGAGACAGACACGAAGCACTAAACTACAGACCAATGTCATTGACATGTATGCAAGGTCATGGAGAAGATTATCTGCCAGCACGGTTTCACTGATGGGAAATCCTGCATCACAAACCTACTGGAGTTCTATGACAGGGTGATGGCAGTAAGACAAGAGAGAGAGAGAGGGGTGGGTAGATTGCATTTTCTTGGACTGTAAGAAGGCGTTTGACACAGTTCCACTCAAGAGATTAGTGCAAAAGCTGGAGGACCAGACAAGGATAATAGGGAAGGCACTACATTGGATCAGGGAATACCTGTCAGGAAGGCAACAGCGAGTCATGGTACATGGCGAGGTGTCAGAGTGGGCGCCTGTAACAAACGGGGTGCCACAGCAATCAGTTCAATGACCGGTGCTGTTTCTGGTATTTGTGATTGACATGACGGAAGGAATAGACTCCGAAGTGTCCCTGTTTGCAGATGATGTGAAGTTGATAAGAAGAATTCAATCGGACGAGGACCAGGCAGAACTACAGAGGGATCTGGACAGGCTGCAGGCCTGGTCCAGCAACTGGCTCCTGGTTCAACCCCACCAAGTGCAAAGTCATGGAGATTGAGGAAGGGCAAAAAAGACCACAGATGGAGTACAGTCTAGGGGGCCAGAGCCTACAAACCTCACTCAAGGAAAAGGATCTTTGGGTAAGTATGACACCGGGCACATCTGAGGCGCACATCAACCAAATAACTGCTGCAGCATACGGGCGCCTGGCAAACTTAAGAACAGCATTCCGACATCTTAATAAGGAGTCATTCAGGAGCCTGAGCTAAGGCGTATGTCCTACGAGGAGAGGTTAAGGTAAATCGACCTGACGACACTGGAAGACAGGAGAGATAGAGGGGATATGATAACGACATATAAAATACCGAGAGGAATCGACAAGGCGGACAGAGACAGAATGTTCCAGAGATGGGACACACCAACAAGGGGTCGCAGATGAACCACAGGGATGTTAGGAAGTATTTCTTCAGTCACAGTGTTGTCAGGACGTGGAATAGTCTGGGAAATGATGTAGTGGAGGCAGGATCCATACATTACTTTAAGTAGAGGTATGATAAAGCTCATGAAGTGGGTAGAGTGACCTAGTAAATGCCAGTGAAGAGACGGGCCCAGGAGCTGTGACTCGACCTCTGCAACCACAACTAGGTGAGTACAACTAGGTGAGTACACACACACACACACACACACACACACACTTCAATTCCTAATAAATAGTCAGTAATAAACGTTAATAGCTGAGGCTGGAGAGGAAAGATGAACATAAAAATATCCTTACATTTGCTTCCAATTAACATTATCACACTCCGATTTTAAATTCAAATTTTCAAAAAATGGGAATATTTAATCGTTTAATGAGACATTTTCCGTCAATGCATGTCATTATCAGTTATACAAATGTATGTTTCGGTCCACCAACTTCTGCTATGAAAAAAAAAAGAGTAGTGGTGGTCCCTCCTGACTTATCTAGTTATAACGTGACGCTAAAGCCCTTTAAAGAAGACACAGTGAACTCTGTCCCTGACGCTAATTTCTGCCTCACCAACAGGATTTATTTGTAGATTTTATTTCCATAAAGCACTAAACCCGTGTAGATCATTCAGCGAGAGAAGTGTAGCAGGCTTTAGCCTCCTTCAAGTAGCAGCCAGTAGGAATGCAATTAGACTAGGGATTAAAATTACCTCACCGGTGTATCTACTTGACGAATATGCAATCAAATATACACCTTTCGGGGTATGTACACTTACTTATTCACCTCTTTCTGTAAAGTGTAATAAATACACACACACACACACACACACATATATATATATATATATATATATATATATAGTATCGTGAGGTATTCACGTCTGGTTGAGATGTGTATACCTGTCTGAGATACGCACCTCCCTTTACATATGCTCTGAAATATACGCCTCAGTGTATATGTATACATAATCACTGGGAAAAGGATACCTGGAAAAAAGTTTGGGTTTCTCCCTGAAGCCTTTTAAACGTTTCCCTTCCTTTACTAGCCAGTCCATTGTAATTTCACCAATAAATACATTTTATTATGTCATTTGGCACACAAGGCTTAAAAGATACATTGATGGTACAGGTAATAATACATGAGGTTTGAGGGATACAAATATATATAGATGGCTAAGTCTTTCACAAAAATTACATAAAACAAATCTCATCCAACTCCTTGGAGCTGGGCAGGATACAGCGGGGGTTCTAGCAGCAATGAGTTGCTGGAACAAAAAACTAGCTGCCCTGTGAGTCTTAGTTGGGTTGATGAGTCTTTTCGTAGCTCTTTAGGGATCTTAGATGCCCGAAAGTATAACCCAAGACGGACAGAAACATCGTCTGATGATCTCTCTCCTAAGTGCTAGTTGTCCGTGAATTGTTCTAGCCACGGTATTGTAAGTTTTTATTTTACTAGTTCCTGGCACGGAATTTTGGGATAGTTGTGAATAGTTTTAGCCACGGTCTCTCCATTGCATTCTCAAACTAACAATAAATATCATAATCTTAACTGTAAAAATAATATTAAAACTTTAAGCCCTTCTTGTCCTACGGTCTGTTAGAGCAGAGAATTTCTCTGTCTCGATTCATGGAAGCGAAATTTTTTTTTTGGCGAAATTTTAAATGGAGAGAAGTCTGGTCTGGTTTAAAATGTTCATTCGTCTGTTTTTTTTTTTTTTTTTTTGGCTGATGGTTGAAGTGGATATTAATTTTTTATCTGTAGTTCTTTTATAGCTACATGGATTCCACTCTTGTCTTTGACCAAAATTTTTCTGTCAATTGTTTCGTAATTCTGTCAACTGTTTTCGTAATATATATATATATATATATATATATATATATATATATATATATATATATATATATATATATATATATATATATGTCGTGCCGATTAGGTAAAACTGGTCAATTAGCAAGAACTCATTTAAAATTAAGTCCTTTCTAAAATTTTCTCTTATACGTTTAAAGATATATTTTTTCATTTATGTTAATGTAAGAATTTATAATTTTGTACCAAGAGAAACTTTGAAAACCTACCTAACCTTATTACAACAAGCGCAATTTAATTTAGCCTAACCCAACTAAATATATTTTAGAAACGTTAACATTAATTTAATAATAAACAAACACAATGAAATATATTTTTTTCGTTATGTTCAGAACGATTTTGGCGAAATTATTGCATACACAAATTTTCACTTGTCTTATATGGCAAGAAGAGCGTTGCTATTTAAGCCAAAATCGCGAGTTTTACCTAATCGGCACGACATATATATATATATATATATATATATATATATATATATATATATATATATATATATATAGTCGTGCCGATTAGGTAAAACTGGTCAATTAGCAAGAACTCATTTAAAATTAAGTCCTTTCTAAAATTTTCTCTTATACGTTTAAAGATATATTTTTTTCATTTATGTTAATGTAAAAATTTATAATTTTGTACCAAGAGAAACTTTGAAAACTTACCTAACCTTATTATAACAAGAGCAATTTAATTTAGCCTAACCCAACTAAATATATTTTAGATACGTTTACAATAATTTAATAATAAACAAACGCAATGAAATATATTTTTTTCGTTAGGTTCAGAATGATTTTTCCGAAATTATTGCATACACAAATTTTCGCTTGTCTTATATAGCAAGAAGAGCGTTGCTATTTAAGCCAAAATCGCAAGTTTTACCTAATCGGCACGACATATATATATATATATATATATATATATATATATATATATATATATATGTCGTGCCGATTAGGTAAAACTGGTCAATTAGCAAGAACTCATCTAAAATTAAGTCCTTTCTAAAATTTTCTCTTATACGTTTAAAGATATATTTTTTTCATTTATGTTAATGTAAAAAATTATAATTTTGTACCAAGAGAAACTTTGAAAACCTACCTAACCTTATTACAACAAGCGCAATTTAATTTAGCCTAACCCAACTAAATATATTTTAGATACGTTAACATTAATTTAATAATAAACAAACACAATGAAATATATTTTTTTCGTTATGTTCAGAATGATTTTGGCGAAATTATTGCATACACAAATTTTCACTTGTCTTATATGGCAAGGTGAGCGTTGCTATTTAAGCCAAAATTGCAAGTTTTACCTAATCGGCACGACATATATATATATATATATATATATATATATATATATATATATATATATATATATATATATATATATATATATATATATAAACTACATATATTATGTAACCACGAACGAGTGGTATTGATCAATAACAACACTGCGCTAGCCAGGGTTCGAACCCGTCACTGTGAGCGAGAACAGGGATGAGAATGAAATTAGCTTGAAAGCTCCCACACTACCGTATGTCCTCGGGCCAAGAGTAACACACCTAGCGTCGCTGGGTGCTTGGTTCTTGTAGGATTGGGTAGTCCTGTGGTTTAAGGCGTCATGTGATTATCGCTCACAGTGACGGGCCAGTACAACATGGGTTCGAACCCTGGCTAGTGCAGTGTTGTTATTTATATATACATATATACTTAGTGACCAATTTATCAAGTACACCTGTGCCCCTGTTCGTTAATGGAAATATATAATCAACCAATCATGTGGCAGCACCTCAATGCCTAAAAGCACGCAGATATGGTCAGAGGCTCAGTTGTTGTTAAGATCAAGCATCAGAATGAGGAATTGGTCTATGGAGTCTCTCTCTTTTCCTCCCTGGTCTTCTCTTTTTCTTCTCCGAATCCGTAATATGATATTCCATTCTAGCTTTGGTCATCCCTTCCATCTATCACCATCTCTCCCAATTCTCTCTCTACCAACACGCAATATCTCTCACTTATCAGGCTACATCTCTCCTCAGTTCTCTTGTAATATAGATGACACCAACAAAACGTCTCTCTCTTTCTCTCTCTCTCTCTAGTGCTCATATGTATACTACCTCCACCACTACTGTCACCATTCCCAGAATAACTCATTGTCAACTAACTGTGCCGATGTCGCTGAACTAACACCAGGAGTTAGTTTACCACAGCCAGTACCTGCATAATATCTAGGTGAATTTCGTGAAAGTATGATATTCATTTCTAACTTAGAGCTTTACTGCATATATCAAAGTCATCAGTAACTGAGTGAGATATTAATCACTGTACTGGAGCTCTGGAGTCTATCACCCAATGCAGGAGTAACACGCAGGTCAGCAGTGACACGCACAGCAGGTGTAACACGTAGGTCAGCAGTGACACGCACAGCAGGTGTAACACGTAGGTCAGCAGTGACACGCACAGCAGGTGTAACACGCACAAAAAACAAAGGTATACGTACATGTGGCATCACAAACGTTCACCTAGGAGAGTGGACCTAGTATCGACTAGCGAGGAGGCGGGGCCAGAAGATTTGAATCAACCCCTGCATCCACAAATAGGTGAGTACAAGAGGCTTCACAAGCAATCACGTACAAGATTCTTCACAAATAATCAAGTACAAAAGGGGCTTCACAAACAGCCACGTACAATAGGCTTTACATGACTCACGAAATCGTAATGACACGATTGCAAACAAACCATACCACGGGTGGGGTTCGAACCCGCGGTCACAGAGTCTCAAAACTCCAGACCATGGCGTAAGCCACTGGGCCAGCTATCTTCAATAAGATTCGTCACGGCCATGCTAGCGGGAGATTCGTCTGTAAAAACTTTCATTTGTGGACACAGTGGTGCCTATTGAAGCTAGCTGGCCCAGGAGTTTTGAGACTGTGAAAGCGGGTTCGAACCCCACCCGTGGTATGGTTTGGTTAGGCTTTACAGTTACGTACAAGACATTTCTCAAACACAAACACCATAATAAATAATCCTTTATGTAACCAATGCAATTATTTAGTGGTGAACGTAGAAGTAATCAGGTTCATTGCAAGAAAGGAAAGAACTTAGGTTTGTTATCATATTAAGCACATCTTCATTTGCTATCACAAATAACTGTTTCATCGTTAAAATGTTTTAGACTGGACATTTGTTGTCGTTGTCAGACATTTTCGAGGCAAAGATCCTACCCTTTTTCTAAATAGATTGCTCTCTCCTAGGGGAAGTGGCACTCCAGAGTTATTGCTTGTTGTACTTGAGAGAGAGAGAGAGAGAGAGAGAGAGAGAGAGAGAGAGAGAGAGAGAGAGAGAGAGAGAGAGAGAGAGAGACAGACAGACAGACAGACAGAGACAAAGACAGACAGACAGACAGAAATATACACATTGGATCGACAGATAATAGGAGACATGGTTCACATCGCGGTTCAGTATCGTCTGAAATAACACAGAAGAAAATTGGCATGTTTCATTACAGTCTGAACCAGCTCAAGCGACCCTTCGACTGCCTCTTCTCGACTCTCCACCAACACCAACATACATGCTCTGCCAACTAGTTGTAAACCGCAGAGGAGATGTGCTTATCACGACTTGGTCTGCCTCTGCAATAAGGATAATCACCCATCACTACCGGGTTCTCTCATAAGAACATAAGAAAGGAGGAACACTGCAACAGGCCTACTGGCCCACACTAGGCAGGTCCATGTCAAAACCAACCCACGAACAAAAATATTTGCCCATCCCATCCCCAGCGGCACCCAAGCAACCTTCACAACCCTCAAGCCTTCACAACCCTCCAAGTCCCGCTCAAATCTAACCCCTCTCTCATAAGATTACAGAAGGAAGTAACACTGCAGCAGGCCAACCGGCCCACACTAGGCAGGTCCCCCTCAAACCCTAAACCAATCCCACAAACAAAAACACCTTTCCAACCCAACTTCTACTCCATCCATGGAACAAGCTCCGATAATCAGGGCACTACCAAAGAGCGAACTGAAGGAGCTGAAACACCCGGTCCATCACCAGGGCACTGAAGGAACCGAAGCACCTGGTCCATCACCAGGGCACTGAAGGAGCCGAAGCACCTGGTCCATCACCAGGGCACTGAAGGAGCCGAAGCACCTGGTCCATCACCAGGACACTGAAGGAGCCGAAGCACCTGGTCCATCACCAGGGCACTGAAGGAGCCGAAGCACCTGGTCCATCACCAGGGCACTGAAGGAGCCGAAGCACCTGGTCCATCACCAGGGCACTGAAAAAGCCGAAGCACCTGGTCCATCACCAGGGCACTGAAGGAGCCGAAGCACCTGGTCCATCACCAGGGCACTGAAGGAGCCGAAGCACCTGGTCCATCACCAGGGCACTGAAGGAGCCGAAGCACCTGGTCCATCACCAGGGCACTGAAGGAGCTGAAGCACCTGGTCGACACGTCTCCTGTCAGAGCATCTTAGAGCCTGGTCGACACGTCTCCTGTCAGAGCATCTTAGAGCCTGGTCGACACGTCTCCTGTCAGAGCATCTTAGAGCCTGGTCGACACGTCTCCTGTCAGAGCATCTTAGAGCCTGGCCGACACGTCTCCTGTCAGATCATCTTACATCCTGGCCGTCACGTCTCCTGTCAGAGCATCTTACATCCTGGCCGACACGTCTCCTGTCAGATCATCTTACATCCTGGCCGTCACGTCTCCTGTCAGAGCATCTTACATCCTGGCCGACACGTCTCCTGTCAGATCATCTTACATCCTGGCCGTCACGTCTCCTGTCAGATCATCTTACATCCTGGCCGTCACGTCTCCTGTCAGAGCATCTTACATCCTCCGTGTATACCTTCTAGCCATGCGTCACAACTAGTAGCTAGCAATATGCACTTAAACTCCTCCCAGTTCACGCACAATGATCCCAAACACGCACTGTACAATCAACAACCAGTGTAGCAGGCTGTGGAGCTATTAGCACGGGTTAAAAGGAAATACTTTTTGGTCTGACAACGCAGGACTCATTTGGGGTCGCAACGCTGCTCTTCAAGTACAGTCAAGTTGGTAGATAATTTGAATCGTGATTAGTTTCAGTAACTGATCAGATTTTGTGAGTAATATCATCTCGTCTACGGATGATTTAAGACATTTTGGTTTACTGACTGTCATTAATTTTTCACTCATTGTCTTGAACATGAATGCTGCGCGTCCCTCATCTAACACCAGTATATAAGCCACATCACTGGTTCTACATTCTTTACATTATGTCCCTGTATTTATTATTATATTGATAAAGCCACTGGATGGCGAAACGTCTACAAATTAAAATACCCAGATGTTGCACATGTGTGTAATTCTTCGCTCATTCTCATACACTTGTTTTATAATTGACTGAATGAATAAAAAAATAAAAGAATAAAGATTTTATTTCTTTGCAAAGGTTACAATGTGTAATTACAATTTTGATTTGTTATGTACAAAGAAAGCCACTATCATGCCTGGGCATTTCGGGCAGACTAATCCTAGTACATAATAACTATACTTAAGTCTAGACAAAATAAGAGTGGCTAAATTTTTAATAAATCTTTATTTTATCTTAATACTAATGCGAGGTAGTCAAGGTGGAGGTTTGTAAATATAATAATCTTGAAGTTGCACATAATAAAAACAATATTACAATTAATGGTTCAAACAGTAATATTTTATGGATTGGCAGATGTTTTAATAGACTAGAGGTCATATAATATAATATTTGGGAGAGTTGCTTCAAACTGATTGGAAGTTGGTTTGTTTGGTTTTGTTAGTATTGAGAGATATGATTTTCATGCATGGCCCTAAATTTTGTATGTAGTCAGGGGATCATTTACTGATTCAGGTAGTGAGTTCCAAATCTTCGGGGCCCTTCATGTGTGAGACTGACACGAGGGATGTCGAAGAGTGCTTTGTGCCTTGTATTGTGAAAGTGCGTTCTGTTGTAGCTATCAAGGAGAAGTTTAAGCGAAGGGTTTATATTGGAGTTTAATGTTCTTTATATATAGTAGGCACAATAATATGAGTGCATGTCTCGTATATTTAGTAGGTTCAAGCTTTTGAAAATTGGTGGGGTGTGGTGTCTGGCACAGGAGCTGGTAATCATCCGTACAGCAGCTTTTTGTTGGGTTATTGAAGGTTTATGGTGGTTGGCTGTGGTTGATCCCCAGGCACCTAGAAAGGATAAGGTAAGGATATATTAAAGAGTGGTATAGGGTAAGGAGTGTCGTTTGAGGTACATAGAACAGTATCTTGGAAAGGATGGCTACTGATTTAGAAATTTTCTTGAATATATGCTGGATGTAGGAATGAAATTTAAGATTACAGTCAAGTTGAAGACCTAGAAATTTACCCTCAGTGTGTCTTGTAATGGGGAACCATTTATAGATATATTAAGTTGGATATTTAAGGCTCTGTTTCCAAACAGCATGAAGTATGTTTAAAGAGGATTATTAAGACTTCTGTCACCTGAACAATATTAATCAAGAGTGTTTTATTAATAAATTTAGATAGGGGTGAATTTCAGCACATTCTAGGTGTATATACAAGGAGGGATACGCACACCTCTCAGAATTAATACATTGTGATGTTACTTATTAGTCACTATTATAAGTTCTTTGTCCTCCATACATAAATAGGTATACTAACTTCTACTAACTGCCCAGAAAACTGATAATTTTAATGGTATTTTACACAATTTAATGTAAAAAGAATTTAAAAAAACTACTAAAATCTGTCCTAAATAAGTTCATCTCCCCACTCAAAATGCTGCCCAGAAAAAAGCCATATTTCTAGCATAAAGTGTACACTCACTAAAGCCATACAGGTTAGGAATATTTCAGGCTCGTACGACGTGATTGCCACGATGGGTATAAAAAATATATATCAACTTTATCGTTAATTACGTGGACTACAGGTTGTCAGGTTGTCCCATAAGTTTAAAGCCATTGGGACAATGAAACTGAAACGGTAATTATAAAAGCTTGTATTCATAAAACGTGATTAAGGTATCCACCATAATAACTGATACATGAATACAAACGAGATATCCAGTCAGTAGGTGCACGGTAAATGGTATTTGGAGAAATTGCAATAATTCGACTGCAGAAAAACTCACATAAAAATGATTCGAAAGCACTGAAAGCCAGCCCATGGTATTGGGGAAATGGTGCGATCATGGATCGAGTCATGACATAAGAGCATAGGAGTGAGGATGTAAATGAATGGTTCAGAGAACCGACAAGTTGATAAATTAGACAAATTAACATGCTAGTGTACACAAATATACCGCGATGGATTAATGTCAACAGATCACCATGAAGTAGTGGTAAGACCACTGCCCTGTTGAATTTGAGACTGACTTACCCGTACACTTACCTGTTCTATACCAACTTGAGGCCAGATTTCCTTGTTGGCTGGCTTGTACACCAGGCTGTTGGTGCTAGCGGCCCGCAGACCCACATATGTATTACAACCCGGCTGATCAGGTACTTGCAGCCATGATTTATGAACTGATATCTGCATCAGAGTTTTACGTTACACAAATGTATCCGACACTACGATGCCCCGAGTCGAATCTATTGTACGATTTAGGTCCGAAACCTGATGATTCTCAGTATAACCTGAAAGGGCAATGTAACACTGCTGTTGGATGCGAAGGGGGCAATCAACGTCCTAAAATGTAAGAAACTGACGATAAAGAGGTTGTCTTGTTTACTGTAAGAAGAGATTTTCCACAAGAACATGTGTACAAACACACGTAGAGATGATGCTGCAATCTTGTGATAAATAAACAATTAAAACTGGCGAGAGTATTAACAAAATAGTATGGATAGAATGATCACATGGAGTGACTCGTGGATTATGGCATTTAATGTATATAAATATTATATATTGGAAATGTTAGAAAGCAAAATCAGACCTCAGAGAACATGTAGAGTCTGTGACAAAATTTTGGGAGTATATTAAGAATGAAGAGATCCGTGAGTCATTACTAATAAAAGATTATCACCAAAAAACGAAATTGTAAAAAAAAAACGTACGTGATACACCAGCTGAGTGCTACACCAGCTGAGTGCTACACCAGCTGAGTGCAAAATAGCTTTCAAATAGATGGAGAGATACTGAAAAAGCGGTTTACAATGGATATTAAGCCAAAACTGTTGCATGTAATGCCTTTTTAGTGTCTACTACTTCGAAATGAGGATCAACAAGTAACAATCCAAAAAAAGAGCTTGAAAATGATGCCCTGAGTTAAACAAAAATAATAAGAGGAATTATGATGCTTACGTTGCCAGACAGGAGGAAAAGAGGAGCTATAACAGACGTGCTCACAGGCGCCGCCTTTGGCTTCAACAAAGGTGTGTATCTCTCTGAAAACATTGCGGCGCTGCTCACCACCATTGCTTACACAAGTACGCCAGTAACGTGGTAGTGATGTTCATCTTGGAGATGATGCTGCAGCTGGCCAGTGCATCTGTCATCCTTCCTCTCCCTTCAGCTGGGGTAACAACAGACCACTTATATAAATTAAGAAAACACAAAACATGGAGTTAAGGAGATATGGTGGGAAAAATTGTATTTACAGAGTGGTAGATACAGGAATAAATTGAAAGAATAATAAGTGATAAAATTTGAAAATTATAAAAAAAATATATGCGATAAACATATTAAGAAGTGAACATTAAATATAGCTCTGTTCTTGTTGTAACAAATAGGTAATTCGCAAGTAGGTAATTACACACACACACACACACACACACATGCACACACAAGCATTTTCTCTCATTTACAACATCGGACTAAAAAAACCTAGTCCAGAATGAAAGGCAAATCAGAAAATGTCTGAAGATGCCAATATTCAGCAAGTGTAATTCAAAATTATTCTACAATTCAACATTGGATATGTATATAAATATGAAACTTATGTATGTATGTATGTACATGTGAACAGAGTGATGTATGCATGAATATACATAAGAGAAAGAACACGTATGTGCGTGTGCGTGTGCGTGTGTGTGTGTGTGTGTATGATAAATGGTGTCAGTCTCGTGGTCTAACACACTGATGTATCAGTCGACATTCAGTCATCTCACTGAAGTCAAGTAAATACATAACTTCAAAGTCCTGGACGAATGCTGCTGTTTATTGAAGTTAATTCGCTTCATTCTGCATGCAGATAGAAAGCCACATGTTAGCTTGCTAAAAAAGGAGTTTTTTTTTCCTACATTTAGAGCAGACTCGAGTGATTTTTCCTCTCCAAGATAAATATTTAAGAGAACGTAACACATGAGGGAGTGATGTTATCCAGAATTAGCACAACTGGTACCACACACACGTACTAGCGGGAGTTTTTTTTTTCTGTGCAGTACCAAAGGATATGTGATTTCTTTCTATCTAAATAAATGTTCAAATATTAATATTATATCTATATCTATCTATCTATCTATCTATATCTATATATATATATATATATATATATATATATATATATATATATATATATATATATATATATATATATATATATATATATATATGTCGTGCCGATTAGGTAAAACTTGCGATTTTGGCTTAAATAGCAACGCTCACCTTGCCATATAAGACAAGTGAAAATTTGTGTATGCAATAATTTCGCCAAAATCCTTCTGAACATAACGAAAAAAATATATTTAATTGCGTTTGTTTATTATTAAATTAATGTTAACGTATCTAAAATATATTTAGTTGGGTTAGGCTAAATTAAATTGCACTTGTTGTAATAAGGTTAGGTAGGTTTTCAAAGTTTCTCTTGGTACAAAATTATAAATTCTTACATTAACATAAATGAAAAAAATATATCTTTAAACGTATAAGAGAAAATTTTAGAAAGGACTTAATTTTAGATGAGTTCTTGCTAATTGACCAGTTTTACCTAATCGGCACGACAAAATATATATATATATATATATATATATATATACTCTAGAACTTTACTGGGGACCCTCATCCTCAGAGAAGACAATAAACGTATCTCAGGGAGAACTCGAGGTTCTCCCTGGAGCTGTTTGAATATTTTCTTCTCCTACCACCCCCTATATATATTATATAAGTGCTTTATTAATAGACAGAATACATTGACAGAAAACACAAACATGAACATGAATACATTGGTACAATATATCAAAGATTATGAATCTCCTCCAGCTCCCCCGAAGCCGGACGCGAGCCCAGTATGCAGCATGCATTTCCCCTCTGGATGGCCACGCTGAGGCGCTGGAACATGAAAGTGGCTGCCCTTGTGTCCCTGGCGGTGTCGATGAGTCTGGAACCCAGTTCTTTAAGGAAACGTGTTGCATTTTTTCCCCATGTTCCCAAGGTCTCTGATCCCACTGGGATAAATTGATACTGTTGGCTTATGTCCCTGTACTTCCGATCTTGTACTCCTCTCTGTGGTCAGCAGCTCCTCTTTGTCGCCCGACACTGTGATGGATGTAGGTGTCAGCCAGTTTCGACACACAGGTATAGTCCCATTCTAAGAGCTTGCCATTCTTCCAAGGATAGATGGTGATCCTGTCGGGGCGGTTTGCTGGGTTGTGGGTATTGTTGGCTACTAGTGATCGGGGCTCTCTCTCGGCTGGACATCCATCTGAAGCAAGGGTTCTCTTTATGATGTCGTTGACTTCATTGTGTCTTGCATGCCAGCCCTTGGTTTTGGAACAGTTTAGACCATGTAGACCATATTGGTCGGCTTGCGCATAGCCGCAACAAGGCGCAGAGCCACTGCAATACGGAGGGTCTTAGGGTCGAGGCGTGTTCCCATTGCGGAAATGGGAACTGTTTGGTCGAAGTCCCTAGAGTGAGTGCACTCGCAGCTAGGAGACGGGCAGTCTCCATGTCTGATGTTACAGTCCTAAGCATGTTGGCAAGCATCTTTTCAATGATGGGGGCCATCCCAGCTTGACTGTTTGTAGGCCAGTTCTGCACTAGGTTTTAGTGCCGGAGCAGCAAGACTCTCCCATTCAGTGATGACACTGGCGTAGCTTGGGTCCTGTATTCCTGCTGAATCACTGAAGCACCTGGTGAGTAGGTAGAAGGCATCATGTGTATCGATGTCTTTCATCCTGCCATCCATCGTCCTGAGGTATGAGATTTTTTTTCTAGGACCAGATCGATGGCATTGGGCCCAAGAGCAGCACCGAAGAGAGTGTTGTTGGCTGGATCAATGGCTCGTGCCCCTGGTAAAACAGCACTAATGTTCTGGATCATCTGTCGATTGGTAGAAACTATTTCACATTTGGTGGGGTTTAAAGATAGGCCCAGGCTCTCTCCCATGTCTTTAATTTTCCTGATGTCCCCTAGGAGAGATTCTGTAGTGCCAGCTAGGGTACCATCATCCAAGAACCAGATATTGAGCTCACTGGAGAGCGCTTCTGTGACTTCCTTGATGACCAGACAGAATAGAAAGGGGACGAGAGGGTCCCCCTGTTGCACACCCTCACAGGAGACAATTTCATGGTCCCCAAACATTAGTTTAGAAGTCACACTATAACACGATTCTATGAAGGGATAGAGGGAAGGGAAGTGTCTAGAAACCGCTTGGAGAGCAGCATCCCTTCTAACTGAGTTGAAAGCATTGGCAAAGTCCTATTTGATCAAGGCTTTTTCATTGGACATGTTGTTGATGTATACTCGTGCTGCATGGGCAGCTGCTTCACAGCCTTGTTGAACACCAAAACCGAGCTGAGTTGGTTTCAACATTGAGGCAGCATCTTGACTCACCATTCTTACTGCAGCCTTGGCGACTAGGCGCCGAAGGGTGTTGCCCACTGCAATGGGCCTGATTCCTCCATCCTTTTTCCGGAGGGCACACAGTGAGGCACCTAAGAAAAGGGGTCTAATGTTCTCTGGGACACTGCCAGCCAGGCACACATTGGAAAATTTGGTGAGTTCAGACAGCAATCTCTCTGAAACCTCACAAAGTGCTGGATTGAACATTTGTTTTCAGTGTTGTGGCCTTAAACCGGTGAAACCTCCTGTTGAGCCCTGTGGAAATGACATAGCAGCTTTATACACATCAGCATCCTGTAAGGTTAAATGTTCTTCACCTGCTGCAATGTCGGGGATGTCATTGTTGGTACTGGGAGTCCTGGGTGGATGTTTATCTTTCAGGGCTTGTGCTGTAATGAAGTCCTTAGGAGCGATGGTATCCTCACTGGTTATGAGCCTCAGTGCTCACTCTTCTATTTTTTCTGCTAATTTGAGCCCTGATTTTTGAGGCGTCAGGTGTCCTGTTGTTGGCATTTGCACGGCGGCTGATTGACGTCCTGGAGGGGAGACGGACGAGGTTGTCATCTCTAGGGAATGCATTTATTGCCCTAATAACATATGTTGCTAGTGACTTGTCCCTCCTTGGTGGGACAGCCAAACAGGCATTGCCAAATAGCAATAGGTTGTGCCAGGATCCGTTGTTTGCAGGAGCATCGTTGACCTTCTTCAAGAGGTCGGGCAAGGGCTGGTAACCCTTCCTCCTGTATAAATTACCACATGTTTATATAAATTACCATTATATATATATATATATATATATATATATATATATATATATATATATATATATATATATATATATATATATATATATATATATATATATATAATTAAAAATCACTCTTAAATTTATCGCAAAATGTGACTTAAATTTTATTCTTAGATTCGTAAACTGCAGTTTGGAGGCTCATTAATATTCCTTCACAGGTGCAATCGTTGCTTGTCTTTTTCTCACAGTTTAGTCTGGACTTTCCTGCCGGTTTCCTTATTGCCGTCAAATATATTTTTCTAATATTAAGTCCTCTATCACCGATATTTCGCACTTGCTACTCTGAGCACTATAATTAAATGGGTGTAGCTATGCTTGATTAATACTTCCAACTTAAAACTGCCATGCACAAAGTTTCACAATGATATTCATGAACTTTATGAGGTTTAGAAGATTAAAAGTCGCTGTACCGAGAGCGGGACAGTTCATGACTCACAAACGAAGTTTCGGTGTGCATTTGGACCATTCCTAAATCGCGACCTGGTATTGATCCGGGACGGATGTCAACGTCGTCTAAACCCTCCTCTCTATATTGTGGGATAGTCTGAAAACTATATTTTTTTCACCTACTTAATAATTTCGGCTTTCCATGCTTTCCATTAAGCACTTAAGTGCTTAATTTTTCCATGGTGCCCATACCATACCTTCCGTGGTGCCCGTACCATAGTTTCCGTGGTGCCCGTACCATACCTTCCGTGGTGCCCGTACCATACCTTCCGTGGTGCCCGTACCATACCTTCCGTGGTGCCCGTACCATACCTTCCGTGGTGCCCGTACCATACCTTCCGTGGTGCCCGTACCATACCTTCCGTGGTGCCCGTACCATACCTTCCGTGGTGCCCGTACCATACCTTCCGTGGTGCCCGTACCATACCTTCCGTGGTGCCCGTACCATACCTTCAGTTGGACAGCTTCCTCTGATAACCTCCGCAAGGCGCATTTCTGGCCGATACGTCATCCTTCGAAGATCTATCGCCAATGTTTTCCTCTCGTATTTTTTTAGCAGTAGCGTCAAGTTTGATTCGAGAACATGCATATGTGATAACTCTGAAAGTTTCTATAGATGGTTCGTAAAAGTCTAGATCACTTTTTTTTTTCCTGTATAGAAAATATTGGGAGCAACATTGGAGGTTGCATTCATCGCCTCCTCTGAGCACTTGATAACTTCTTGATAACTCTTGAAACACCTTTTATAAGCTCTGTAAACGTTCCTCCCGTCGCGTTACGACTTCAGTTCCAGCAAGAATTGGCAAATTTTCTCCACCGATTAACGACCAGATTGAGGGAAAGAAAACTTTTTGTTGTTGTTGCTTCGATGCTTTAATCATCAGCAGGCAATTCTTCTCCTGCTAATCTGCTTTTCATTCTGCTTACCCATCGGAAAAGGCTCAGTCTGCTGCTTCCTGCTGATCTGCTCGCGGCCTAATAATAACAGTCGATAATTCTCCTGCTGGTAATCTTCTGCCCGCTGTGAAATGAACATCAACAAATAATTACTCTTCCTATTCTTGTTGATCTGCTTTCTAATGTAAGCATCAACTAACAAGGGAGTCTTATTCATGCTAGTCTGCTATCCGTTCAGTTATCATCATCAAGAAAAAGAAAATCTTTCTCCTGCTCTCATCTGCTGTCGTCCTCAGCTCTAAGCATCAACATAAACTCTCCCTCCTCCTGCTCCTCTGCTGTTCGTTCACTTGAAAACATCTTTGGTGATTCTGTTCGATCAACAGCGAAGCGACTAATTAACCAGTGTGCTAATTGAGGTTTATCAGATAAACTCAAACAATGATATTTCTATCCAATTTCCTTGCGCATTTTTATTCTTAAATATCCTGCTCTTTGGGGAAAACGTTAGACGACATTTCGAGCCATCCTGGACCATTATCAAGTCACAACTCGACAGTGGTTCAGGTTGGACCCAAACGTCGTTTCAAGATGCCTCTCCTCAATATGTCTCGTTGTAAATCCTAAATGATCTGTGGAAAGAACCTATAACCGGCTGGTTGTGAATTGTTCCAGCCAGGGCAATGTGGGTTAGTTATAAATTGTTCCAGCCACTGCAATGTGGGTTAGTTGTGAATTATTCCAGCCACGGCATTGTGGGTTAGTTATGAATTATTCCAGCCACGGCATTGTGGGTTAGTTATGAATTATTCCAGCCACGGCATTGTGGGTTAGTTATGAATTGTACCAGCCACGGCATTGTGGGTTAGTTATGAATTGTACCAGCCACGGCATTGTGGGTTAGTTATGAATTGTACCAGCCACGGCATTGTGGGTTAGTTATGAATTGTACCAGCCACGGCATTGTGGGTTAGTTATGAATTGTACCAGCCACGGCAATGTGGGTTAGTTATAAATTGTTCCAGCCACTGCAATGTGGGTTAGTTATGAATTGTACCAGCCACGGCATTGTGGGCTTTTTATGAATTGTACCAGCCACGGCATTGTGGGTTATTTGAATGTGCCAGCCATTTGGTTAGTTATTGTGCCAGCCACGGCATTGTGGGTTAGTTATGAATTGTACCAGCCACGGCATTGTGGGTTAGTTATGAATTGTGCCAGCCACGGCATTGTGGGTTAGTTATGAATTGTACCAACCACAGCATTGTGGGTTAGTTATGAATTGTACCAGCCACGGCTTTGTGACTTTTATTTTTTAGAACATTTGTTGTGTTTTTCAGTTTTTAAATATACAAGAAGCAATCTTGTTGCAACAGCTATTTTTTATTTGACAGAAATAACACATGAAATTATTTTCTTTATCAAAAAAAATTGCAAGCAGGAAGTAAATCAAAACATAACTCATCATCCTGCGTTGTCTTCCTCTATAATCATACACACTGCATGATTTTAGACGGAGTTGTTCTCCCGTTGCTGTTAATAACTCTTAACTACTTAATATTGGTTACCTTCACTGTTTTCATACTTGTTATCCACAGATCTAGAGTTTAAGGACTCGCCATGATTTTAAACCCCATCCGTTCCCTGGTTTGTTTACAATCGTGATATTACGATTTCGTGAGTCACGTTCTCACCTGTCTCCTTATTATTTACATATTCATTCAGGGGAAAGCGTTAATGCCTCAGGTGATATGCATTTCCAGGGGAACGGGAAGCAATCACGTTTGATCTAAGACAGTGGAAGTTGACGTTAATTGTTTTGAGCACTGAGCTTCAGGTAAAAATAAAATATGTCTCAGAGGCGAGACGTGCCGACGAGTAGCATACAATGACGCCATTTACAGAGCAAAACGTTTCATCTATAGGGTACTTTTGGCTCTAAACAGAGCCTTTTTCGACTGTAAAACGTTCTTGTTCAGAGCGACGCAGAATCTATAGACAAAAAATGCTCTTTACTCAGTGTTCCTTAGAGAGAAATCATATGATAATAATTAAAAAAGAAAATATGAATTTAAGAATGGATCGTGAACACTTGGGTACAACATCTCCTGCCATTTAAACTGCGTCATACACATTTCTATTATTAAATTCATTACGTGACGCTCAAGTGGGAGCTTACTCAAGTGTCAAAGCGTAATACACAACGCTCTAGTCCTGGTGTGAGCTTAATCAGGTGCCACAGAGGAATGCAAGAAAGCTTACCCTCTTCTACTATACAGTGAAGATGGATATTGGTGATAGTGATAATGGTGGTTTTGAATTAGAGTGTAGAAGGTAGCGAAGCTAGAAGACATTGATGGTGATTGGTGGTGGCAGTGATGATGATGACTTGCTATGACAGTGATGATGATAGGTGGCGGCAGTGATGGTGATGACTGGCAGGGACAGTGATATTGACGAGTTTATTGGCAATACCACACAAACTAATCTATAAATGCACACGTCCCACTAAAAAAATAGCAAAACACTCAAAATATGATAAAAATCCATTACAACAACAGTCCACTAACATCCGTACTGCTTCCATGACTATTGAGTTGACGGTATCAACAATACACACAGGACTTGTATGCAGTGCCTGCCCGTAGTTATTTATTTGACAATTTCATTGTTAAGGCTTCCTGACATTTAGTTTAATCTCTCAACCAGTTATGCATACGGAGAGTAGGCGAGAGGAAGGGTGGAAGAGAGAGAGAGAGAGAGAGAGAGAGAGAGAGAGAGAGAGAGAGAGAGAGAGAGAGAGAGAGATATGATGTTGGGTTAAGGGTGTGAAAGAGAAGACCTTCATCACAGACAAAATATCCCATGCAGGTATCCACTGCAGGTATCCCCTGCAGATATCCCCTGATGGTATCCTCTTCCTCTACAACAATCAATTTCCATCACATTCAAGTTCCATCTTATTCAAAGTGTTATGATTTTTTTTACGAGAACTAAAAATGACTGATATCTATGGCTTCTCATTCTTGGTGCTGAAGGTATCAACAATGACTCTTAATCTATTATTTCGCATTATTTGATATTATTTTATTACCCTATATGGCTATTATACATTAACAATGAGATACTAACACAGAGCACATAAGACTGTTGTTATTATTATTATTATTATTATTATTATTATTATTATTTTATTCTCGAGAAAGCTCTAAGCCAGCAGTGGTCATAAATTTCCTGGAGTGTGGAAGGCCACCCGGCTTGATCCAAGGAAGAAGAGGGTTCCTTCAACTGATGATGACTGTAAGCTTCAAGTAGACATCAAATATGTCTGAGAGTCGAGACTTGCCTCTCCATCAAGACTGATGGAACGAACACATCGACTCCAGGCTGAGGGACTGATTACCTCTAACTCCTCCTCCTCATCTTCCACCGTTCTCTGTACTGGTCGTAAGAAGCAACTGACTAGTGAAACGTTTCCACAGTGGTGGAACACCTAGAAAGGAATGAGCTTATCAACGACAGCCAACACGGTTTCAGGGACGGGAAATCCTGTGTCACAAACCTACTGGAGTTCTATGACAGGGTGACAGCAGTAAGACAAGAGAGAGAGAGGGGTTGGGTAGATTGCAGTTTCTTTGACTGTAAGAAAGCGTTTGACACACAATGCTGCACAAGTGTCTATTTTATCAACTTGTCAGTTTTTTAAACCACATATACAAATGGTCAACAGGAACAATACAATCATGCCACCAAGAGAGCAAACTCTTTTATCTACAGACTGCCTATCGCTCTAAACAAAGCCTTTTATTAGACTTTCAAAAAGACTTGAATAGAGCAAGGCAGAGTCTATGGAAAAAAGGAATGCTCTACATTTAACACATTTCTAGGGTAATGAAAGAAAGTGTTGAAAATGGTTCGAGAACATTTTGGATCCGGCAGCTATATAAACGGCGCCATACACACACTGTTATTGTGATGATAGCAAACATTGATGGTGATAGTCATTTTTGAAAATGGTGATAAATGGTTGTTATAGCGATGGTGATTGAATGTGGCAGTGATAGTGACTAATAGTGAGGATAGTGATAATGATTATAATTGTTGAAATTGTTGATAGTTATGGTGAGGGTTAGTGGTGACATTGATGGTTATTTTGGTTGTGTCAGTTATACGATAAAGAACAGATGAAGGTAGTGATAGTGTTAATAGCTTTCAGCAGTGATAACGATAATGCTAACAGGGATAATGGCAGTGATGGTGACGAGTGCACTGATAATCTGTAAATTCACACGTCTCCGGAACAAAAGCGAAGCTAACCTAAACTTCGATAACAATCCATCACAACAACAATCCACTAACATCCGCACCGTTTCCGTGACTACTGGATGTGAGTTGATTGTATCAGTAACAAAACACTTGCATGCAGCCTCTGTAGTTATTCAACTGACAATTCCATTGCCAAAGCCTCCTGACCAATAGTTTAATCTCTCAACCAACTATGCCTACGGAGGGAACGCGATAGGGAGGGAGAGGAAGAGAGAGAAGAAAAAGAGAGAGAAGAGAGAGAGAGAGAGAGAGAAGAGAGAGAGAGAGAGAGAGAGAGAGAGAGAGAGAGAAAATTTGCAAGATTAAAAGAGGGTGCAAAAGAGGACACCTGGAGGTATCCGCTACACGTAATAATCATGGGGGAGAGCTAATCCCGTAGGATTATCAGGGAATCAGAGCACAGATCCAATTCCCTAGATCAAGAGCCCCTCACCAGCGTCAAGGAAGCTCCCGTGAGAGGCCCACTACACGTATCCAGTGCATCCACAGTAAGGGTCATGTGCTCCACCTTGAAGGTATTTCCATACCATTGCAGATCCACGCGCTGAAAACTGCAAATATGGACTCTTATTCTTCCTGTTGAAATAAGTTATTACACATTATACCTAGTTATTATACATTATTATACATTATGCGTAGTTATTATACATTATTATACATTATACGTAGTTATTATACATTATATGTAGTTATTATACATTATTATACATTATACGTAGTTATTATACATTATTATATATTATACGTAGTTATTATACATTAAAATTGAGATACTCCTTAACACTCGAACCATATTCTTCTTCTTCTTCTTCTTATGATTATTATTATTGTTATTATTATTATTACTACCGCTGTATGACCCTTGTGGGTTTAGCGCTTAGTTATGATATAATAATAAATATTATTATTATTAGTAGTAGTAGTAGCAGTAGTAGTAGTAGCAATAATAATAGTAGTAGTAATAGTAGCAGCAGTAGCAGCAGTAGAAGTAGTAGTAATAGTAGCAGTATTAATAGCAGTAATAGTAGTAGTAGTAGTAGTAATAGCAATAGTAGTAGCAGTAGTAGTAGCAGTAGTAGAAACAGTAGTAGTAGTACTAATAGTAGTAGTAACAGTAGTAGTAGCAATAGTAACAGTAGTAGTAGCAGTAATAACAGTAGTAGTAGCAATAGTAGCAGTAGTAGTAGCAGTAGTAGTAGCATTAGTAGTAGTAATAGTAGCAGTAGTAGTAGCAGTAGTAGTAGAAATAGTAGCAGTAGTAGTAGCAGTAGTAGTAGTAGAAGTAGTACTTTCTGTTTGTATGCAATTATCGCAACCGAGCGATAACACATGAAAAACAACCACTGGTTGAGGAGTTGAATGACAGCTATAGACTTTTCGTGTTACAATCAACACATTGTCAAGAGATTGCAATAGTGGAAAAGGACTGGAGATCAGCCCAGGTAATTGTCTTCAGACACACACACACAAGTGGGCTACAAGTGGAGAGGGGAGCAGGAATAAGAAGGGAAAAGCGAAACTACAAAAGGGGGGACTACACAGGCATGAGGAACTTCCTACAAGACGTTCAGTGGGAGAGAGAATTGGCAGGAAAACCAGTAAAAGAAATGATGGAATATGTGACAACCAAATGCAGAGAGGCAGAGGAGAGGTTTGTCCCCAAGGGAAACAGAAGTAATGGGAAGACCAGAACGAGTCCTTGGTTCACCCAGAGGTGTAGGGAGGCAAAAACTAAGTGTAATAGAGATTGGAAAAAGTACAGAAGACAAAGGACCCAGGAAAATAAAGAGATAAGCCGAAGAGCCAGAAACGAATATGCACAGGTAAGAAGGGAGGCTCAGCGACAATACGAAAATGATATAGCATGAAAGGTCAAGTCTGACCCGAAGCTGTTGTATAGCCACATCAGGAGGAAAACAACAGTCAAGGACCAGGTAATCAGGCTGAGGAAGGAAGGTGGGGAGTTCACGAGAAACGACCAAGAGGTATGTGAGGAGCTCAACATGAGATTTGAAGAAGTATTTACAGAGGGAAAAGGAAGGACTCCAGGAATTCAGAATAGGGAGGTATACCAACAAGTGCTTGATGAAATACACACAACCGAGGAGGAGGTGAAGAAGCTGCTATGTGAACTCGATACCTCAAAAGCGGTGGGACCTGACAACATTTCTCCGTGGGTCCTTAAAGAGGGAGCAGAGATGTTGTGTGTGCCACTAACAAAAATCTTCAACACATCCATTGAAACTGGGCAACTACCTGAGGTGTGGAAAATGGCAAATGTAGTCCCAATTTTTAAGAAAGGAGACAGATACGAGGCATTTAACTACATACCTGTGTCACTGACGTGTATAGTATGCAAAGTCATGGAGAATATCATCAGGAGGAGAGTGGTGGAGCACCTAGAAAGACACAAGCTTATAAACGACAACCAGCACAGTTTCAGGGAAGGAAAATCCTGTGTCTCAAACCTACTGGAGTTTTATGACAAGGTAACAGAAGTAAGACATGAGAGAGAGTGGTGGATAGACTGCATTTTCTTAGACTGCAAGAAGGCGTTCGACACAGTTCCTTACAAGAGGTTAATGCAAAAGCTAGAGGATCAGGCACACGTAACAGGAAAGGCACTGCAATGGATCAGAGAATAACTGACAGGGAGGCAGCAGCGAGTCATGGTACGTGACGAAGTGTCAGAGTGGGCACCTGTGACGAGTGGGGTTCCACAGGGGTCAGTCCTAGGACCTGTACTGTTTTTGGTATATGTGAATGACATAACGGAAGGGATAGACTCAGAAGTGTCCCTGTTTGCAGATGATGTGAAGTTAATGATGAGAATTAAATCAGTCGAGGATCAGGCAGGACTACAAAGAGACCTAGACAGGCTACAAACCTGGTCCAGTAACTGGCTCCTTGAATTTAACCCTGCCAAATGTAAAGTCATGAAGATCGGGGATTTGCAAAGAAGACCGCAGACAGAGTATAGTCTAGGTGGCCAAAAACTGCAAACCTCACTCAAGGAAAAAGATCTTGGGGTGTGTATAATACCAAGCACATCTCCTGAGGCACACATCAATCAGATAACTGCTGCAGCATACGGGCGTCTGGCAAACTTAAGAATAGCGTTCCAATACCTCACTAAGGAATCGTTCAAGACTGTACACCATATACGTCAGGCCCATACTGGAGTATGCAGCACCAGTTTGGAACCCACACTTGGTCAAGCACGTCAAGAAATTAGAGAAAGTGCAAAGGTTTGCAACAAGACTAGTCCCAGAGGTAAGGGGATTGTCCTACGAAGAAAGGTTAAGGGAAATCGGCCTGACGACGCTAGAGGACAGGAGGGTTAGGGGAGACATGATAACGTCATATAAAATACTGCGAGGAATAGATAAGGCGGACAGAGACAAGATGTTCCAGAGAGGGGACACAGAAACATGGGGTCACAATTGGAAGTTGAAGACTCCTATGAGTCAAAGGGATGTTAGGAAGTATTTCTTCAGTCATAGAGTTGTCAGGAAGTGGAATAGCCTAGAAAGTGACGTAGTGGAGGCAGGAACCATACATAGTTTTAAGACGAGGTTTGATAAAGCTCATGGAGCTGGGAGAGAGAGGACCTAGTAGCAATCAGTGAAGAGGCAGGGCCAGGAGCTATGAATCGACCCCTGCAACCACAAATAGGTGAGTACAAATCGGTGAGTACACACACACACACTAACCCCCACTGCATATGCATGGCTAGCAGTCATAAGGATAAGCTTTAGAAACATGAGCAAAAACCTTCAGTAGGTTTTCACTGTATACATGTTACTCGTCCTCCAGTAAGGATCACCAGTGTTAAACCCCTCATCTAGCCTCACACAAACACACACACTGCAGCTCGAGAAATGAGAGACCAAAAAGTTGAGAAAAAGACTGCAAATTAATAATCAACTCCCACCCGTCTGCAAACTCTGTGTAATTACAGCCACACTAAGGCCACAGTTATTCCCTTTGTATTTAGCCTTCATATTGCGAGTGCGTGGAATACCGGTGCAGCATAGTGCAACATGCCGGTGCAACATAGCCAGGGTACAGCAGAGCTCATCAGCGTCTTGGCCTCTCTCTCCTGATGCCTAGGATATTTAGCAGAAGAACCAGGCATTCCATAGCTTAATTTGTGGCGCATTCTGGTTGTATGAAGAGCCGTGCACTGCTCCAGGAATTCCGTGTCTTCCAGAGTTGCAGCCTCCAGGGGAAAGAGAGAGAGAATGTTTAATAAGGTGATTTTCTTTGGGGGGATGATTCACTATTTGGGATGATGAAAACTCCAATGATATTTTTTTTTTTTTTTGCTGGTTTCTCTTCTGGAAAAGTAGCTCAAGGAAGTTTTACAGTCTCAGCAATGGTACACTGCAAGCGACAGTACCATCAACGTCGACACCCAACAAGCAATGGTACCATAGATGTCGACACCCAGCAAGTAATAGTACCATCAACGTCGATGCCCAGCAAGTAATAGTACCATCAACGTCGATGCCCAGCAAGTAATAGTATCATCAAAGTCGATAGCTAGCAAGGTATAATAGTACCATCAAAGAAGACACCCAGCAAACAACAGTACCACTACACATCGGTTGAAGGCAATTGGTTGTAGGTTGCGTTGTAGAGGGCCACAGCGTTGTTCAGGGCCACAGCGTTGTAATTGCAGATTTCAAGCTCACAACGACCACTTGTGGCCAAGCTTGCAGAGAGGATTCTGATGGGAATTCTCCTGTTAGGAATCAAATGGCAGCCAAGCCAGTGAGGAGCAAACCTAGGGTAATCTTGCAGTAAGGAATGTAATTGGAATGGGAATCTTACAGCGATAGCGCTAGTGGGGAATCTTGCGGAGGTGATAAAAAAAAGAAAGAGAACATTTCAGTTGGAAATCAAATGGAAATCCAGCAGTGAGGAATAAATGGAGGAAAAATGCAATGAGATGCATAGACGATAACCACCATCCCGATTTAGTACACGGAGGATAAAGTCTCAAACACTCCCTACGCTGAATGATCCGCAAGGATTTACCCCTTCATAAAATAACATGAGTTACATCCTAAGCTGGAACTCTGCAGTGTGGAATGCAATGAAAATTCTATATCTACCACCAGAGCTGGAATCATGTACAATAAATCTTCCTAGAGGAGAGAAACGTGTCCTTCCCAATATTCATTTTGTTATTGAGTTCGTAAGATGTAATTCTGCACGTCATGCCTTCATATGCATTGATGCATTGCATATGTACTGGACAAATATATATATATATATATATATATATATATATATATATATATATATATATATATATATATATATATATGTGCCGATTAGGTAAAACTTGCGATTTTGGCTTAAATAGCAACGCTCACCTTGCCATATAAGACAAGTGAAAATTTGTGTATGGAATAATTTCGCCAAAATCATTCTGAACATAACGAAAAAATATATTTCATTGTGTTTGTTTATTATTAAATTAATGTTAACGTATGTAAAATATATTTAGTTGGGTTAGGCTAAATTAAATTGCGCTTGTTGTAATAAGGTTAGGTAGGTTTTCAAAGTTTCTCTTGGTACAAAATTATAAATTCTTACATTAACATAAATTAAAAAATATATCTTTAAACGTATAAGAGAAAATTTTAGAAAGGACTTAATTTTAGATAAGTTCTTGCTAATTGACCAGTTTTACCTAATCGGCACGACATATATATATATGCTAGGAATTCGCAAGAGCAGGCGAAATATTCACAAACACTGATCTCTGGCCGACGGAGACTCGAACCTACGAACCTCATGACAAGGTACGCAGTGCTTTACCGACCGTACCACACTGGTCCAATACCTTGGCATCCAAGGTATTGGACCAGTGTGGTACGGTCGGTAAAGCACTGCGTACCTTGTCATGAGGTTCGTAGGTTCGAGTCTCCGTCGGCCAGAGATCAGTGTTTGTGAATATTTCGCCTGCTCTTGCGAATTCCTAGCATTGTAAAAATCTCTAGTTGTGTCGATGCATGCAGGGGATGAGATGAAAAGCTGTAAGCCTTCCTGCCTGAAAGCTGGCTGCCTTGGAATAACGTCTAGCGAAAGCTGGATGCCAAGGTATTGGACCAGTGTGGTACGGTCGGTAAAGCACTGCGTACCTTGTCATGAGGTTCGTAGGTTCGAGTCTCCGTCGGCCAGAGATCAGTGTTTATATATATATATATATATATGTGTGTGTGTGTGTGTGTGTGTGTGTCGTGCCGAATAAGTAAAACTTGCGATTCTGGCTTAAATAGCAACGCACTTCTTGCCGAATAGGGCAAGCTAAAATTTGTGTATGCAATAATTTCGCAAAAATCATTCTGAACCTAACGAAATTTTTTTTATTTAATTGTTTTAGTTTATTATTAAATTATTGTAAACTTATATAAAATATATTTAGTTGGATTAGGCTAAATTAAATTCCGCTTGTAATAATAAGGTTAGGTAAAATTTCTAATGTTCTTTTGGTACAAAATCATTAATTTTATGTTAACATAAATACAAAATATATATATCTTTAAATATATAAGAGAATGTTTTTAATTAAATACCTCTTCGCCTTACCGCTACATGAGGACCACCAGCAGCGCTACACTTACGTCTGCATGCAGTTGATCACTCCATGTTTAATACATCACGGTTGTTTACTTTAAAGAATACATTATGGTTGTTATACTGTGTGATTTGAAGATAATTCTAATATATAATTGAAGGTGAAATTCCGAGGAACAGTGTATTGATTCCGTTACGAACCTGTGGAAGATTCAGTGCCGCAATAAGGTGATGGGAAAATATGTTTTTCTTGTGCACTATCGACTGTATTACACGATAAAGGACAATCTTAAGGTGAAATGATCAAGCTGACTACTGCTCTTACGTGATGAAGCTCAGTCTTAAGCTGGTATGATTAAGCTCAGTCTTAAGCTGGTATGATTAAGCTCACTTCAAAGCTGAACGGATGAAGCTCAGACCCAAAGCTGACCTGATTAGCTAGCGTGATGAAGCTTATTCATAAGCTTGCGGGATAAAGGTCAATGTTATGATGATGCAATAATGCTCATTTCTAAGCTGAGATGATAGAGCTCAGTGCTATGCCGGCGTAATTAACCTCAGTATTAAGTTGACGTGATGTGGCTCAGTGTGATGATTCTGATAAAATATAATTCATCATTGGATACAAGTGCACCTTAACTAAACCAGGATTTTACCATGGGTAGGACCTTCATGTAATAACTTTTCATAATGTATATACCTTCTGTTGTCTACCCGTATATATACTCTTGGTGTTTACTATATTAGACTATTTGATTCCGTGATCGTTCGGGAAGTTCCGGAGTGTTGTTGTCGCTAGGCCCCTCAAGGGAGGTTCCTTGAGGCTGGTGAGCTTCTCTTGATCTCGGGAATGGGATTTGTGTTCCAGTTCCCTGAATTAAGCCTGAATGTCTTCCTTCACTCCCCCCTACCCCAGCGCAGGCGCTAATTAATCCCTACGGGTTTTACGCTCCCCGATGATAATAATAATTGTGTCGTTGGGTAGCTGGGGTTTAAACTGGGCCATCAGTCGCTCAAGCTACGTTCTGATTCGCTGCCCGTCACGCAAAGAGGTGATTATTATTATTATCATTGGGTTCCGCTAAACTCGTAGGGATTATACAGCGCCTGTGTGGGGGGGGGATGGAACTCCAAGAGGTGAGACTGTACCAGGCAGACGAGGTAATCACTCTCTAGCTACTGCTTCGACTGCGTGTGGTTTTAACTGCTCCATCTCCTGTCCCTACCTGTTTTTCTAAGTACAGACGTGTTCTTAGAGGTCCTTAGATGATCCTGTGTCCTTCGATATGCTACGTCCACAGACGTTTTTACCGAGTTGACGTCTGTCCTACAGAAGGTAGAGTGATTATTCCCTATTTATCTAGCACGGTAATTTCCTTATGCAATTTAGTGGAGTGTTGCGTTGCAGTGATAGTGGTGCCAGGATAGTGGTGCCAGGATAGTGGTGCCAGGATAGTGGTGCCAGGTAGGTGTCGAGGATTTCTCATCCTTACAAGTACACAAGTACACTCTAAGCTGCCCTACGTACACAGCTCGTCTTCTCTGCGTCTCTCGACGCATCTTATTTTGTATTAAATCTAATTAGGTGGTTATGGTCTTTACCTCCATAGTCATGCTGAAATCAGCTTTCTTTATTATGTGCATATTATATGTATTTTATTTCATGTTATTTAATGCCCAATTCTAGTGCATTGATAAATGTGAAAGGTATCCCATATAGTGCAGAGGAACATTAATCTTTCATTAACTACTAAAGGAATTTACTCATAGTAATGTACAATTGAATTCGACATTCATAATAGATCTGTTGTTAACAGTATGGTTGTACATTGTGCATCTATAAATTTTGAATTAAACTGTTAATTATAAAAAATAACATTTTAATTGCATGTTCTAAGGAATTCAATCAAATTAAACGTTGTATATTATTTATATTATTTATCAGTTTTTCTGCCTTGGTAGTATTACTGGCAAACGTGAAAATAGGCATAGAGAAAAGGGGGAGCGAGTAACCTAATTTTACACTCAATCCTGAACGAAAAGTCTTTTAAAATAAAGCCTTGCTTTAGGTTACGTGTATTTAAAAGCTGGGGTGTAGTCACATACCAGTGACACAAACCCGAGGTGCTGCGGTTACTGTGAGCAGAGAAGAAGAACCTGAGATATATATTTACGATGTACAGAGGACTCGATAGGTAGGACTGTGATAGTGTGATAATTTGAGAGGCCACGAGGGCGTAGTGGAAAGTATATAATATGCATAAGTAACAGCATTGTTAGAAAGTTCTTCAGTCTGAGGAAGGTTTAAAATGTGGAAGTATTGGGATGGCTGTTACACTAACCAGTGAGTTAGTGTAACAGCCATTCAGTAACTGCAGCTGTCTAATCTCGGTTCGCGAGATTAGACAGACGCAAACAAAACAGTACAACAACAAAGACGATAAAGATGCGCACGAACACAAGTACAACATTATACAAAGGATTCAGAACACAT